>CM065734.1:8649042-8666542 GCA_033310375.1 Conus canariensis
TTTTTTTTCAGGTCTTGAATAGATGCCATGATTTCTATGACGTGGAGTGATTAAATCACCATTCTGCTTTCATAGCTTTTTGGCCATGCAGTCGTTATCTATAATGTAACTGAACACGCGCGCGCGCGCGCGCGCGCGCGCGCACACACAACACACACACACACACACCACACACACACACACACACACATACGCACGCACGCACGCACGCACGCACGCACGCACGCACGCACGCACGCACGCAAGCAAGCAAGCACGCACGCACGCACGCACACACCCGCGCTCGCGCGCGCAACACATCGTCATTACTGTTTTTAAATGATTTTAAGAAAAAGTCAGGAACTAGAGGACACACACTCTATAGTAACTGCTCAGACGGATCCTTTTTTTTTTCGTTTTCCTTTTCCGGTATTATATTAGAAAATTTGTTATGAGAGAAAACGAAGTGGCTGAATAATTCTGAGAGCATTTGTCTTCCTCACACGATGCAAGCCAAGATCTGTTTCCAGATAATTGGTGACTATGCTGACAGCACACAGTAAGTGGACTGATTGATAGTGTGTGTGTGTGTGTGTGTGTGTGTGTGTGTGTGTGTGTGTGTGTGTGTGTGTGTGTGTGTGTGTGTGTGTGTGTGTGTGTGTGTGTGAGGCGAAAATCAGCGAGTACTCAAGGAACTGGCTTTGTATGGCAGCTGGTCTCACCAACGTCAGGCTCTATTGTCGCTAATCAAAGCTGAAGCTGCCCCCGAAATGCATCGTCAAGGAATACGCAGTGTGAAAAGTAAGATTCCTACCATGCTGAAGGTTTCCTACCATGCTGCTGAAGGTTTCCTACCATGCTGAAGGTCTCCTACCATGCTGAAGGTCTCCTACCATGCTGAAGGTCTCCTACCATGCTGAAGGTTTCCTACCATGCTGAAGGTCTCCTACCATGCTGAAGGTTTCCTACCATGCTGAAGGTTTCCTACCACGCTGAAGGTTTCCTACCATGCTGAAGGACTAGGGAGACAAGGTGGTGAGATCAAGGCAACTTCAGCTGAAGGCAGACAGACAATGGACAATTCGGAAGGCAGACAGACAATGGACAATTCGGAAGGCAGACAGACAACGGACAATTCGGGAGGCAGACAATGGACAATTCGGAAGGCAGACAGACAATGGACAATTCGGAAGGCAGACAGACAATGGACAATTCGGAAGGCAGACAGACAATGGACAATTCGGAAGGCAGACGACGCGGCAAAGGAAAATCTCAAAGTCGGGGGAAAATGAGGACACACACAAACTAACAGACATGGAGCAGAATCAACAGAATCAGAAACAGAGTGGTAGTCCTAGGTAAAGGGAAACAGAGTGATAGTCCTAGGTACAGGGAAACAGAGTGGTAGTCCTAGGTAAAGGGAAACAGAGTGATAGTCCTAGGTAAAGGGAAACAGAGTGGTAGTCCTAGGTAAAGGGAAACAGAGTGGTAGTCCTAGGTAAAGGTAAACAGAGTGGTAGTCCTAGGTACAGGGAAACAGAGTGGTAGTCCTAGGTAAAGGGAAACAGAGTGGTAGTGCTAGGTAAAGGGAAACAGAGTGGTAGTCCTAGGTACAGGGAAACAGAGTGGTAGTGCTAGGTACAGGGAAACAGAGTGGTAGTGCTAGGTAAAGGTAAACAGAGTGGTAGTCCTAGGTAAAGGGAAACAGAGTGGTAATGCTAGGTAAAGGTAAACAGAGTGGTAGTCCTAGGTACAGGGAAACAGAGTGGTAGTGCTAGGTAAAGGGAAACAGAGTGGTAGTCCTAGGTACAGGGAAACAGAGTGGTAGTGCTAGGTACAGGGAAACAGAGTGGTAGTGCTAGGTAAAGGGAAACAGAGTGGTGGTCCTAGGTAAAGGGGAACAGAGTGGTGGTCCTAGGTAAAGGGAAACAGAGTGGTGGTCCTAGGTACAGGGGAACAGAGTGGTAGTGCTAGGTAAAGGGAAACAGAGTGGTAGTGCTAGGTACAGGGAAACAGAGTGGTAGTCCTAGGTAAAGGGGAACAGAGTGGTAGACCTAGGTAAAGGGGAACAGAGTGATAGTCCTAGGTACAGGGAAACAGAGTGGTGGTCCTAGGTAAAGGGAAATACACAGAGAGAGAAGGCAATACAGGAGCTGAGGGAAGAAGAGGGTGCCAAAAAGATCAACGTGACAGTACTCCAGAAATGGCAGAAATGCTAACAGAGGCCAGGTGGGAAAGAATTGTCCAAGGAAGTCTGTGCCGCAATGAACTATGCCACATGATCCTCCTAGGATTAGCATCATCCTCAGATCTGTACGTGGCCGCCTGTCCCCCAGTACAAACCTGATGACATGGAGCAAATCAGATGTCCCTGCATGTCCCCTCGGTTAGAACAGACATACTGTGGCACATGTACTGAGCTCATGCAAAACAGCGCTAATCACAGGGAGGATATACACGGAGGTACAATCAAATGCTTCAAGAGATCATTTACATCCAAAGCACCGTCACTGAAAGCGCTACGCCATCATATAATGTTCTGCACGGCAGGAGGCCACAAATTATGGTCTGGGACAGCCGTGACATCTAGAGCATGGAAGCGGAGTTTATTGGATGAAGTGGACAACTGGAAGGGTACAGCGGACCTTCCAGAATGATGACACCACCCAAAGACTGCCAGAAAGAGGGGCACGGAACTGACTATAGCACTCTACTCACGTTCATCAACACAATCAATTCTGACTGAACTCACAAACAGTATGAAAGCAGAATGGAGGAAGCTCACGCCTACAAGACTGAAACGAACGGCAGTTAAGTCAGCAGCTTGAGGGAATCTGGAATCCTGGATGCCGTCCGGCCTCCTCAGAGGTAAGGAATCTAGAGTCAAAGCACCTGTAAACGGGGAGCTTCTTCTCTGAATACTTTCCGCTGTCATAGTCTCCATAGAGTTTCTTCCAACTGATAAACACTGAGACAATATCATGACATTATGTACATCAATGGCCGTATGTTTCCAAATGATAAACACTGAGACAATATCATGACATTACGTACATCAATGGCCGTATGTTTCCAAATGATAAACACTGAGACAATATCATGACATTACGTACATCAATGGCCGTATGTTTCCAAATGATAAACACTGAGACAATATCATGACATTACGTACATCAATGGCCGTATGTTTCCAAATGATAAACACTGAGACAATATCATGACATTACGTACATCAATGGCCGTATGTTTCCAAATGATAAACACTGAGACAATATCATGACATTACGTACATCAATGGCCGTATGTTTCCAAATGATAAACACTGAGACAATATCATGACATTACGTACATCAATGGCCGTATGTTTCCAAATGATAAAACGAACAATATGACTACGACATCAATGGCTATGTTCCAAATGTACACTGAACTATACAGAATACGTACATCAATGGCCATATGTTTCCAAATGATAAACACTGAGACAATATCATGACATTATGTACATCAATGGCCGTATGTTTCCAAATGATAAACACTGAGACAATATCATGACATTACGTACATCAATGGCCGTATGTTGTGTTCCTTACAAGTCTCATGTCTTACAAAGTGATCAATTATTTCAAGTAACTGTATGAAATGAGAATTACTTTCTTGAGGAAAAACGGGCAATTACACTGTTGTTTCAACTGTTCTGGACAAAAGTGTATCAATGTGATGTGTTACTGCTGATTCAGCCAACTTACACATAGTATTGAATCTTGACTGATGCGGGCTAAAGAATGGTCCTATTTTGTATGTTTTGTGAACGTTCGTAATTTTTGTCAACGGGTTTAAAGAGTTTCTTTAAATGTGAAAATGCTGACTTATTGTTTTACCTTTGAAAGCGATGTACATATCATAGAAGGTCTGATGAATTCTGTTTCATTCATGACTAAATGATATGTTAAAGCTGTCATTATAGAGATATCATTTTTTCATTTTCATTTGAAAATATGTTTGTCGTTTGAAACCCCTAAATATTATAAATTTGAAACTAAATATTATAGTTTTATGTAAGAGTGGTCACCATATGTCCATGTCGATACCGAGGGCGAACAAAGTAAAAACAATTGGTCAAATCTGATTTAATTACTATTAATTTTGCAAATGGCTGAAAATATTTACAGCATAAGGAAACTTTAACTTTCGAGCATTTTTTTCGGGACGTGTATTGTTAAAGATAAGGGGTCAACGTCCGTGCTGTTTCAAAACAAAAATGAATGAACATTTTAACAAATACAACCTGGTCAAAACAAAGCAGATCTGACACACTTTGATAGATTTTCGCTCCAGTAACATGGTCAAGGATTTCTTTGGGGGAAAAAACACAAACCTGTTTGGACTTCATAATATTCAAACGCATTTTAAAATGGTGATTTGAGAAGTTAACATTGTTTTCCTGCCTGAAGTTAGAACCGTTTTGGCATCAGGTCTTTTGCTCTGTGTACACGGTACAGCTGACAGAGCGTTTTGGCATCAGGTCTTTTGCACTGTGTACACGGTACAGCTGACAGAGCGTTTTGGCATCAGGTCTTTTGCACTGTGTACACGGTACAGCTGACAGAGCGGTTTGGCATCAGGTCTTTTGCACTGTGTACACGGTACAGCTGACAGAGCGTTTTGGCATCAGGTCTTTTGCACTGTGTACACGGTACAGCTGACAGAGCGTTTTGGCATCAGGTCTTTTGCTCTGTGTACACGGTACAGCTGACAGAGCGTTTTGGCATCAGGTCTTTTGCACTGTGTACACGGTACAGCTGACAGAGCGTTTTGGCATCAGGTCTTTTGCACTGTGTACACGGTACAGCTGACAGAGCGTTTTGGCATCAGGTCTTTTGCACTGTGTACACGGTACAGCTGACAGAGCGTTTTGGCATCAGGTCTTTTGCACTGTGTACACAGTACAGCTGACAGAGGAAAGGGTGCCCATTGGAAAACAATTCATGAACACTTCACTGACATTGTTACTGCAGCAACATGACTGGATTTGTTTTTATTTGCATTTGTAATCATCGTTAAGTCTTAATTACTTGGAACAAAATTTATATTAAAAAAAAAGTATATCCATTTAATTCTGTAGATGTAAGTGTTAATTTGGTGTGGTTGGTTTTCTCAGCTCCGTCTGTTTGAAATTTGCTCATATTCTGAAAGTGACCCATACAGGTATATACGTATACTTTTTCTTAGTGTGCAATGATTGTTTGTCAGCAAACGGATGTATGGGGGAGACAGACAGACAGACAGACAGACAGATAGAGAGAGAGAGAGAGAGAGAGAGAGAGAGAGAGAGGGGGGGGAGATTGATTGATTGATTCATTGATCTTTAATACGCAAGGATGAAGATTTTAGGCCAAAGCCTAGTCTTACAATCTGTCCTTGTCATGCATACATTATTTCAACACATATCATTCATACTGACAACTCAACATAGCAACATCGCAATCTAATTCTACAATGATAAGCAAACTATACATAAAAGTACTAACGAGATGGGGGATGGTGAAAGAGACGGAAACTTACAAACAAACAAAACTACAGAGAGAGAGGTCAGAGGAGGGTGGGGAAGAGAGAATGGTAGGTAGGGGGAGGAGAAAAGGGATGGTAGACAGAGTGGGAGTGAGGATGAGCAATTTTAACGGAGTAAGTTTTATGTTTAGACGATGTTTTCAAAGTATGGTTCACAGAAGACTTTGCGAATGGGCACTAATCATTTTAATCGAATAATTAAACTACTGAGACATAAAATGCTTCTTGAAAAGTTTTAAAGTATTCGTATTTTGTAGATTCGGTGGAAATGAGTTCCAGCCATATGGTCCAGAGTAAGCTAGGCTTGTTTTGTACAGATCAATGCGTGGGTAGGGAAGCAGGAATGTCGTCGAGCAGAAAAGCTGTTGGATCTGTAAAAAGGCATTGATATAACATGGCACAGTATCTGTCAACATTGTAAACATAAATGATGCCTTGGTGAATTCCAGTTGCTTACTCAGAGGAAGTATGTTTGGCGCTTTTAGTTTTTCGACTGTTGTTAGAGATTCAGCTGGATGGAGTAGTTTTGCTGCACGTCTAGAGAGAATTCAGCCTTTATTTATGGGCATCACTACTCCCGTTCCACACTGTTGAAGCGTAATTGATACGTGACATTAGTTTAAGCACATTACTGTTGACGTAGCGCTTTAATTGAGATAACAGGAAAAGGTGTTTTCAGACTACCTTGCATACGTTATTGAAATGAGATTGCCATTTCAATTCTTTATCTATCGTTACCCCTAAAACGCGATGCTCATGCACCTGCTCAGTAGAAGTGCCATTCAACTGAAGTTTTAGGCAAGGAGGAGTCAGAGAGAGAGAGAGAGAGAGAGAGAGAGAGAGAGAGAGGGAGAGAGAGAGAGGTAATAACATTACCGAATCATATTTGAAAGAGAATCACAGCGAACTTTCCTTGATCAAAATTCTACCGTGTCCTACAAAATAGCCATGCGACATCGTGTTAATGTTTGAGTGATGTCCCCTGCGTTGGCTGCACCTGAGCACGCGTTATGCGCGTGGATGGCGTAGAGGTTGTGTCAAAGGTCACTGACCGTTTGCTTTACTTCGAGACTTCTTCCGTTGGCCAAGTTCAGATCCTGTTATGGACAGATAGTAATTGTTTGATCACACCATTAAAAAACAAAACAACAACAACAGCAACAAAAAACAAAACACAGAAAAACAAACAAAACAAAAAACAAAACAACAATAACGACAAAACAACCCAACGTCGAAACGAAACGGTCGTGAAAAAGATAACAAAAATAATTTGCATGTTCAGGTTCTCTGTAATTTCAAAGTGCAAACACGCTCACACGACCCCGCACGCAATCGCATGCAAGCAACACACACACACACACACACACACACACACACACACACACACACACACGCGCGCGCGCACACACACGTACTCATGCATGCACGGACACACGCACGCACACGCACGCGCGCGCTCTCTCATGCGCGCACATTCACATTTGTAGGCCTGCACACGCGTACGCACGCACGTACAAACGCACGCACATACGCGCTTTCTCACATACGCAGGTACATTATACATTAAGGATCACAAAAAAATTAGTGACAGATATATGAATATGATTCGTCTGTCCATCCCTCCCTCCCTCCCTCTCTCCCTCTATCTATCGATCTATCTATCTATCTGTCTCTCTGTCTATCTATCTATCTATCTGTCCTCTCTCTCTCTCTCTCTCTCTCTCTCTCTCTCTCTCTCTCTCTTTTCTATAGCTATTATAGACATAGATCTCTACGTATCACCCATTTGTACCGTCTGTCTGTCTGCCTGCCTGTCTGTCTTTCTCTACCACTGTATTTCTGTTTGTCTGTTTGTCTGCCCGCCTGTCTATCTATATGTCTATCTGTCTGTCTGTCTGTCTGTCTGTCTCTCTCTCTCTCTCTCTCTCTCTGTCTGTCTGTCTCTCTCTTACACACACACACACACACACACACACACACACACATACACACGCCTATATATATATGTATATGTATATATTGTATGGGAGCAGGTCACTCTAGACACATTCAAAAGCATGTATCTAACATTTACTACGCTACTAATCATAGCACTTCCGAAATAAGGACTAACTACAGAGCTTCAGCCACTACTGCACAAACACCAAGAAGCGTCAAATGGCCAGTATATACAGCACTACAGGCTACTGATACATCAGTTAATGGTTAGGCTACGTAGTCATGAAATTCTTCTGCGTTTTAGGCGAGCATTCTTTTATCTTTGACTTCCCTTCCCTACCTCTCAGCAACACTTACAACCACGCCGCTCTGTCCAGCCACCCCGTGCACACCCACACTGAGGCTCGTCCTGTCGAAAGACTCAGCACCGGCAGTCCAGAGGGAGCAATAAATATCAGGCCGACGTGAGAATACCAACCAGATGAGACACGGCACTGCTAGCGAGCCACTTCGAGGGTGTTCTCGGATTCTGCACTAAGCAAGGCGTCAGCTAACAACTGACAGCGGACAACTTGTTGCAGAGCTAACAACTGACTGCTGACAACTTGTTGCACAGCTAACAACTGACTGCTGACAACTTGTTGCAGAGCTAACAACTGACTGCGGACAACTTGTTGCAGAGCTAACAACTGACTGCTGACAACTTGTTGCAGAGCTAACAACTAACTGCTGACAACTTGTTGCAGAGCTAACAACTCACTGCTGACAACTTGTTGCAGAACTAACAACTGACTGCTGACAACTTGTTGCAGAACTAACAACTGACTGCGGACAACTTGTTGCAGAACTAACAACTGACTGCTGACAACTGGTTGCAGAACTAACAACTGACTGCTGACAACTTGTTGCAGAACTAACAACTGACTGCGGACAACTTGTTGCAGAACTAACAACTGACTGCGGACAACTTGTTGCAGAACTAACAACTGACTGCTGACAACTTGTTGCAGAACTAACAACTGACTGCGGACAACTTGTTGCAGAGCCTGCGTGAGTGAGCGTCCGCCTTCGGAGGGCGCCACCACGTCCATCCAGCGACAACCCCCCCCCCCCCCCCTGCCCTGCCCCGTCCATCCAGCGACAACTCCCCCCCCCCTCCCCCCCCGCCCTGCCCTGCCGACACCGACGACTTTGGGACGCACTCATCAAGGACGCAGACAATCATACTTACCTGCGAGACGTTTGGCCAGCTGACCCTGATTGACGTTTCACAGGATCAGGACGAATGCTCGTGTTGGTGAAGTCCTCTCCGGCGAAACATGAGTTGGGATACTAGACATGGAGGAAGAGGAAAGTGGTAGGGGAAGGGTGGGGGCGAAGGAGAAGGGAAAGCGCAGAAGGGGGTGGGGGGGTGGGGGGGGGGGGGCGGGGCTTGCAAAGGGAAGGGGAAAGAGAGGGGGAAGGGCAAGTGAAATAGAATAGGAGATCTGAAAATTCCTGTCTTCTGACCATTCCTGTCTTCTGACCATTCCTGTCTTCTGTCTTCTGACCATTCCTGTCTTCTGTCTTCTGACCATTCCTGTCTTCTGACCATTCCTGTCTTCTGACCATTCCTGTCTTCTGTCTTCCGACCATTCCTGTCTTCTGTCTTCTGACCTATTTCCTGTCCTTCTGTCTTCTGACCATTCCTGTCTTCTGACCATTCCTGTCTTCTGACCATTCCTGTCTTCTGTCTTCTGACCATTCCTGTCTTCTGACCATTCCTGTCTTCTGACCATTCCTGTCTTCTGTCTTCTGACCATTCCTGTCTTCTGTCTTCTGACCATTCCTGTCTTCTGACCATTCCTGTCTTCTGTCTTCTGACCATTCCTGTCTTCTGACCATTCCTGTCTTCTGACCATTCCTGTCTTCTGTCTTCTGACCATTCCTGTCTTCTGACCATTCCTGTCTTCTGACCATTCCTGTCTTCTGTCTTCTGACCATTCCTGTCTTCTGTCTTCTGACCATTCCTGTCTTCTGACCATTCCTGTCTTCTGACCATTCCTGTCTTCTGTCTTCTGACCATTCCTGTCTTCTGACCATTCCTGTCTTCTGACCATTCCCGTCTTCTGTCTTCTGACCATTCCTGTCTTCTGTCTTCTGACCATTCCCGTCTTCTGACCATTCCTGTCTTCTGACCATTCCTGTCTTCTGTCTTCTGACCATTCCTGTCTTCTGTCTTCTGACCATTCCTGTCTTCTGACCATTCCTGTCTTCTGACCATTCCTGTCTTCTGTCTTCTGACCATTCCTGTCTTCTGTCTTCTGACCATTCCTGTCTTTGACATTCCTGTCTTTGACCATTCCTGTCTTCTGTCTTCTGACCATTCCTGTCTTCTGACCATTCCTGTCTTCTGACCATTCCTTCTTTCCCCACCCCTCTTTTTTCGTCCAGCCCCTCCACCCTTACCCTCCCGAGCTCCACCCCCCCCCCCCCACTTCCCGGCCCGGCACCCCTCAGGACTTCACTCCGTCCAGCCCCTCCACCCTTACCCCCCCCCCCCCCCCCCGAGCTCCCCACCCCCCCCCCCCACTTCCCGGCCCGGCACCCCTCAGGACTTCACTCCGTCCAGCCCCTCCACCCTTACCCTCCCGAGCTCCACCTCCCCCCCCCCCCCCCCCCCCCCCACTTCCCGGCCCGGCACCCCTCAAGACTTCACTCCGCCCAGTCTCTCCCTCCGCATTTCCCCTTTCCCACTCCCCCTCTCCTTTTTTTTTCAAATTCCCTTTCAATCTTAGGCTGTGGTACGCACGCCCCCGTGTGTGTGTGTGTGTGTGTGTGTGTGTGTGTGTGGTGTGTGTGTGTGGTGTGTGTGTGTGCGTGTGTGTGTGCGTGTGTGTGTGTGTGTGTGTGAGTGTGTGTGTGTGTGTGTGTGAGTGTATCAATGTGTGTGTGTGTGTATGTGCGCGTGCGTATGTGTGTGTGTGTGTGTGTGTGTGTGTGTGTGTGTGTGTGTGTGTGTGTGTGTGTGTGTGTGTGCGTGTGTGTGCGTATACGTGCGTGAGTGCGTGCGTTGTATGCGCGCGCGCGCGCCGCGCGCGTGTGTGTGTGTGTGTGTGTGTGTGTGTGTGTGTGTGTGTGTGTGCGTGCGTGCGTGCGTGTGTGTGTGTGTGTGTGTGTGTGTGCGTGTGCGTGCGTGCGTGCGTGTTGTGTGTGTGTGTGTGTGTGTGTGTGTGTGTGTGTGTGAATTATATGAAAGGTATTTTAATTTCACCATGGCTTGAGCAGATAAGGATATTTTAGTTAACACAGGATATGACTGTGTCCGGGAATCGCAATTTTTCGCAAATAGAAATGGATTATGTTAATGAATAAAAAGGGAATTTTAGGATATTTATATTCATCGTCGGCGTAGCTAACAGGAAAACAGCAAAAACTGTTACTTTATACACATTTCAATACTTGAATTCAGAAGAGGAAAATATGCGATCACCTTACCAGATACTTACGCGACATCTCTATGTGATATCTTTCTGGAAGTACAGATATAACCGCCACACATTAGCTGTCGAAGCTGGAAGGCATTATAGTCTAAGAGAATCGCGTATTTGTCGTAATTATGAAGTGGAAGAAATTGGAGACGTGTTTTATAATAAAGGAATGTCCAACAATTCACTGATTTCCGAAAAATGCTTTAGTTCAATGAAGTCCTGAAAGCCGACGTCTGGCTTTCATTTTTGCAGCCTATCTAAAGCGGGACGGGGTACGTACTTCAAGCAAAGCCAGTCTGTCCAGAAAGGAAAGGTGTGTTATAGTTTGTCCCAAAGCCAGTCTTTACAGAAAGGAAAGGTGTGTTATAGTTTGTCCCAAAGCCAATCTTTACAGAAAGGAAAGGTGTGTTATAGTTTGTCCCAAAGCTAGTCTGTCCAGAAAGGAAAGGTGTGTTATAGTTTGTCCTAAAGCCAGTCTTTACAGAAAGGAAAGGTGCGTTATAGTTTGTCCCAAAGCCAGTCTTTACAGAAAGGAAAGGTGTGTTGTAGTTTGTCCCAAAGCCAGTCTTTACAGAAAGGAAAGGTGTGTTATAGTTTGTCCCAAAGCCAGTCTTTACAGAAAGGAAAGGTGTGTTATAGTTTGTCCCAAAGCCAGTCTTTACAGAAAGGAAAGGTATGTTATAGTTTGTCCCAAAGCCAGTCTGTCCAGAAAGGAAAGGTGTGTTATAGTTTGTCCCAAAGCCAGTCTTTACAGAAAGGAAAGGTGTGTTATAGTTTGTCCCAAAGCCAGTCTTTACAGAAAGGAAAGGTGTGTTATAGTTTGTCCCAAAGCCAGTCTTTACAGAAAGGAAAGGTGTGTTATAGTTTGTCCCAAAGCCAGTCTTTACAGAAAGGAAAGGTATGTTATAGTTTGTCCCAAAGCCAGTCTGTCCAGAAAGGAAAGGTGTGTTATAGTTTGTCCCAAAGCCAGTCTGTACAGAAAAGAAAGGCTGTGTTCTAGTTCCTTTATCGCTACGCTGTCACCAAGTCCTTGAATTACGTATCTTCTTTCTGGTCAACGAAATCCACTATTCGTCAAATCACCAACAGGAAATGAATAAAAAATGCCCCAAAGGGGGTCAACGGGTTAATGTTCTTGTTTCGTGTGTGTGTGTGTGTGTGTGTGTGTGTGTGTGTGTGTGTGGTGTGTGCGTGTGTGCGTGCGTGCGTGCGTGCGTGTGTGTGTGTGTGTGTGTGTGTGTGTGTGTGTGTACACGTGCGCGCAGCGCGCGCACGCGCGCGTGTATGTGTCAAGAAGAAACGTTACTCTACGCTAGTGTCTTTACTTTCATGTGAGAAAAAAAAATGAGAAAGAAAAACCACCCTGTTTCATAATGTGCAGAAAAAAAGCACCCCAAAACAGACTTACACAACAACGAATAAACTAAGAGACTTACACAACAACGAATAAACTAAGAGACTTACACAACAACGAATAAACTAAGAGACTTACACAACAACGACTAAACTGAAAATAAGTTGATCTTGACACGCGCCCGCTGCTTCACACTACGCAAATAAACAAATATGTAAACAACGAAAAAACAAACAAAAAACTTACTAAATAATCACAGAGAAATAGAAAAGATGATATAGATGGTGACGAAGGTGATAATTATGAGAGAGAGAGAGAGAGAGAGAGAGAGAGAGAGAGAGAGAGAGAGAGAGAGGATGCTGTTGCGCATGTGTGTGTGTGTATGTGTGTGTGTGTGTGTGTGTGTGTGTGTGTGTGTGTGTGTGGTGTTTTGTGTGTGTGCGCGCACGCGCGTGCGCGCGTATGTGTGTGAAGATTAAAACAATGTAATCATTTTCCCCCCATAAGTACGAATATAAAAAAATTCAAGCTTTCGCCACAAAGACTTCCTCGGATTTTTTTCAGGCTTCTTTATGGCGAAGACTTCAAGTTTAGCAAAGTTGTCGCGGCTTGGAAAGTTTATCAGCTTGTTATCATTTTTATTTTGTTACAAAGTATACTCTCTGTCTGTCTGTCTCTCTGTCTCTCTCTGTCTCTGTCTCTCTCTCTCTCTCTCGAGGCGGTAGGAGCGAGTGTGGGAGAGAGAGTGGGAGTAGGAATGAGAATAGTCTGTCGAGTCTTGGCTGGATCGTCTGCTGTGATGGCTGCCCGTTGATCAGATTATAATGAGTATGGTTTTGTAATCTTTGAATAACGATAGCTGTGGTATGCATTTTGATTATTTTCCGACGGTTGTTTTGAATTATCCAAGTCTGAATTCTAGGGATCCGACCATTAAGAGACTCCTCTGGTCGGCGGGCGGTCAAGACACAGTGTGCGAGTCAAGTGTCGACAAGACCCACGGGTCACAGGCTGAAAAGAAATAGGGAAAACGACAATTAAAGTGAAAAAAACGGAAGGAATGTACCAACCTGATACATGGAAAGCGACAAGGTTTTAGTAATTTATCCATGGGGCTGCTAAATCCAACGAATATAAACAACACAAGTCCAACACCACACGAACACGACCACAGAAGAACACACTCTGTGTGTCAAAGGTCAGCATGGCAGCTTTGTTATGTAGACTCAAGATTCGGGGTTTACCTTTGCACCGGAGAGGGCGATAGGCTTATTTTGCGCATGCGTAATTGATGTAAACAAAAGATGCTTAAAATAGTACAGCTTTCGGGAGAATCTTACGACGCAGGGAAGAAAGGTCTTCACTGCATAAACGAAATATGATGAGGGTAACGAAATAGAAAACATGTGTTTTGTATGATAGTATCAACAGCATTAATATCATGAGTTTTAAAATAATAATATATATACTTACATTACGTTCATAAGGAAGAATGTACCAAGCAGTGTTAATGTATGATCAAGATAGAATTCTGCATGTACATACTGTCAGGGAAGAATGTTTCGTTGCAGTTATGGCGAATCTTGTTCTGATTATATAAAATTGATGCATATGTCTTGTTGCGTACTCATGTGAATAGGCTGATGGCCTCACATTAAAGTCACGAGTCACGAGTCTCTCTCTCTCTCTCTCTCTCTCTGACAGTTCTCCAGGGACCAGGACTCATTTTTACCGCCACAGATTCTTTGTGAATCATATGCATTTTTCTTTTGTTGTTCTTTTTTCTTGTTTTGTTTCCTTTTTCTTAATCTATACACTCTCTGATTGTGCTTTAAAGTGGATTGTACTCATAACAACCTCACATTTGTACCGCTGTACGCACTGACTTCTCTTTGTATTGTAGTCATTCATTGATTTAACTTGATAAATTGTTTCTCTTTCATTTGGTTGTTCGACATCGTGCTCCAACCACTACCAATCCTTGTTGTTTGCTGTTTTATTGGCTTATTGATTTTTTTAAACATATATTCTGTTGTCTGTGTCCTTAGGCTTAATAGTCTACCTTTCTATCTACGCGTTTGTCATCATTGTGTGTCATCCACTATCGTGACTTGTCATTGACTGTTTTCTGGTTTATTGACCTGTCATCCACTATCGTGACTTGTCATTGACTGTTTTCTGGTTTATTGATCTGTCATCCACTATCGTGACTTGTCATTGACTGTTTCTGGTTTATTGATCTGTCATCCACTATCGTGACTTGTCATTGACTGTTTTCTGGTTTATTGATCTATCATCCACTATCGTGACTTGTCATTGACTGTTTCTGGTTTATTGATCTGTCATCCACTATCGTGACTTGTCATTGACTGTTTTCTGGTTTATTGATCTGTCATCCACTATCGTGACTTGTCATTGACTGTTTTCTGGTTTATTGACCTGTCATCCACTATCGTGACTTGTCGTTGACTGTTTCCTGGTTTATTGATCTGTCATCCACTATCGTGACTTGTCATTGACTGTTTTCTGGTTTATTGATCTATCATCCACTATCGTGACTTGTCATTGACTGTTTTCTGGTTTATTGACCTGTCATCCACTATCGTGACTTGTCATTGACTGTTTCCTGGTTTATTGACCTGTCATCCACTATCGTGACTTGTCGTTGACTGTTTCTGGTTTATTGATCTATCATCCACTATCGTGACTTGTCGTTGGCTGTTTTCTGGTTTATTGATCTGTCATCCACTATCGTGACTTGTCATTGACTGTTTCCTGGTTTATTGATCTGTCATCCACTATCGTGACTTGTCATTGACTGTTTTCTGGTTTATTGATCTGTCATCCACTATCGTGACTTGTCGTTGACTGTTTCCTGGTTTATTGACCTGTCATCCACTATCGTGACTTGTCGTTGACTGTTTCCTGGTTTATTGATCTGTCATCCACTATCGTGACTTGTCGTTGACTGTTTTCTGGTTTATTGATCTATCATCCACTATCGTGACTTGTCATTGACTGTTTCTAGTTTATTGATCTGTCATCCACTATCGTGACTTGTCATTGACTGTTTCTGGTTTATTGACCTGTCATCCACTATCGTGACTTGTCGTTGGCTGTTTTCTAGTTTATTGATCTGTCATCCACTATCGTGATTTGTCGTTGACTGTTTTCTGGTTTATTGATCTATCATCCACTATCGTGACTTGTCATTGGCTGTTTTCTGGTTTATTGATCTATCATCGTATGTGTCTCTTTGTGAAAACTCTGTCTTCCTACTCGATTTTGTCTCACTATTCCTTTACAGCCTATGCCTTCCCACACTCCCGCTGTTCTAGGACTTACAAAGTCTATCATTTATTTAATAAGGTCCATGAAATCTCATTTTTAAAACAGTCACCCCATCCAGTGCAAGTGTTTGGTGTCAGTGAAACAAGATCAGACTCTGGCATCACAGGTAATCTTAGCAGCATCCCTGACTACAACATAGAACGGCGCGACAGTGATCAACCCAACATACTGGCCTCGCTGCATACATTCATCAGTCCATTGTCAACATTACCCGACGCAGAACTGATCCTGAAACTAATACTGCAGAATGTATCTGGATTGTAATTTAAAACAAAAACCCTCCAAATCACCGCCATTAATAATTGGACATTTACATTGAAACCCGTCTTCCATATACGAATGGCATGACAACTTTGTACAAATGATGGATCGGATCTGCCACAAAAATTCAAATATTCTATTGTTAGGAGACTTTGATATATGATGTTGAAACAACAACCAGCTTGGACAAGCACACTTTCATTTAATGCAGTCCGTCAGTTAGTAGAAACCCCAACGAGAATAGCTAGAACAACTGCGACTCTTATTGATCATATATACACAAACATCAAATCTGCAATATTAGATGTTTCAGTGGTACATTCTGGTATTAGTAATCATTGTCCGGTCTTCTGCATGTGGTCCTTCAGGCTTCCAAAACCACCACCCAAAGGTCACGCGACCATCCAAGAGCGCTCTTCCAAAAGGTTTAATGAAACAGCATACCTCTATGACTTTAGTGTTTCCCCATTTCACTCAGCTTATCATTTCTCTGACGTCAGTTATGCAGTGTCATACTGGTACCAAACATTACTCACCATCATAAATAAATAGGCACCGTTACATCAAAACAGAGTGAAGCATCCCCGGATGAACCCATGCACCAGATGCACATAGCGCAATTAAAAATAAAAAATCCATGGGTCCTGATAACATATCCGCATTTCTTCTCAAACTCGCTCAACCTTACATTGTTGAGTCTTTTACATACATACATAATTCATCAATTGACATTAATGTCTTCCATCAAGCGTTCAAAAATGTCAAATTGATCCCCCTTCCAAAATGAAATAATTCGTCAGCTCCAAATAATTTCGGACCTATATCCTTACTATCAATTCTATCGAAACCCCTCGAACAACGCATACACGCACACGCATCTCAGTTCATGGAGGAAAACAAACTATTTCACCCCTTCAATCTGGATTCGATGTAATCACTCCTGCCACACAGCATCATCACGAATGTGTGACTCATGGCTTTCAAATATGAACCAGTCGCAAATGACAGGGATTGTCTTTCTTGACTTCAAAAAGGCGTTTGATCTTGTTGATCATTCCATTCTTTTAAAGAAACTGTCTATCTACTTGAACATTCCTCGACAGCCTCATTATTTCAATCATACTTGAACGATAGAACTCAGTATGTGGTGCTTAATGGCAAAACCTCTGCTTCAGACTTTGTCAGACATGGAGTCCCACAAGGTTCAGTACTAGGCCTCCTCCTATTCCGCATCTTCATCAATGATTTACCATTGTCCATATCAAATGAAAAAGTAACGACAGATTTATTTGCTGATGACTCGTCACTCCAAACAAACGGTAGTGATCTACAGATAATAGAAGTTCTCTCCCGGAAAGTCTAAATGACGTGTCAGACTGGTGTCTTTCAAACTCAATGGTCATACAACTAGTCAGAACCAAATCTATGGTAATAGCTACCCGCCAAAAGCACCAATTGCCTCCTCTTTGCCTAAAGCTTCAGCTGAATAGTAGTTCTATCGAACAGGTTGATGAGCATCGTGTTTTAGGGGTAACGATAGATAAAAAGAATTGAAATGGCAATCTCATCTCAATAA
>CM065734.1:8671542-8681542 GCA_033310375.1 Conus canariensis
GACAAAAACAATCCAACTACGTGATGTCCATCTTTGGCAACTGGTCAGAGCAAAGTGGGAGACCTTGCTGTTGCAGTGTTGGCAAAAGCTTATGGTGAAAGAAAAAGCTTCAGACTTATTACTGAAGAAAAATGGATAAGGGCATTAGATACTAGGATGCCAAATGGATGTAATGTTAAGACAAATTTGTAACAACCCTATCAGATTTCCTATGACATCATTGATGATGCAGTTTTAATATATATATATTCATATGACAGTTCTGTATGCTGACAGTCCATGGTCACATTATTCTATGGTTTCATTTTCATTGTGATTTATGGAGCGTATTGTTATCTTTTTGAAGTACATTGGTTACAGTATAACTACACCCCCCCACACACACACACACACCGCGCGCGCGCGCGCGCGCGCGCGCACGCACGCACACACCCACACACAACTTGCACCCCCCCTTCCCCTTTTTTTTTCTTTTTTTTTTTTCTTTCCTTGTTGATGACATCACATATTATGATGTCAGAACTTGCGCATTATATTTATGACGTCAATTCTTTGCTCTGACCAGTTGCCAAAGATGGACATCACGTAGTTGGATTGTTTTTGTTTTTTTCTCTTGAAAAAGGCCACGTGGCCGAAAATTAGATGAGTGGCATTGTGATTTTTCTATAATGTTTTCTTCCCTTTGGAGGACTATTGCTTTTGTAACTTGGAATAGTTTGTGACAAGATATCAACAAAATAAGAATGGTGTGTTGAAGTACTTTTGCTATCTGTACTTCGTGTTTCGCACAAGACAGCAGCAGCATACAGCATCTTGAAGTATTGTAGCTTAAATATGTTCTTTGGCGAAATATCTCCGAGTTTGCTCAGAAGTATTTTTTCTTCTTCTTCTCCTGCGTACGCAGGCTGATACTCCTGCGTACACTCCCTGTATAGACAGGCAAGTATTAATCCCATCTGCCCAACAAAGGGAGTGTAGTTTTGTGTGCATGACCGTTTTTTTTTATCCCGCCATTAAGGCAGCCATACTCTATCTTCGGGGAACGTGCATGCTATGTGTAACGTGTCATCCATACCAACGGCCAAACTGGTCTTCTCTTCCGAAAGTTGGCGATGGTGGGATTTTACGAGTGTGCAAGATGTTGCGCGTGCGTTCACACACGGAACCTCGGTTTATAGTCTCATTCGACGGACTGCATGGGAAATGGAGTCAGAACCAATGTTAACTCCGAGGGAAAAATCCCCTGTACCGAAACGGCCCGGCGGAGATTCGAACCCGCAACCCTTGGATTACGAGTCCAGCGCTCTACCAACTGAGCTATTTCGGCCCCCGCTCAGAAGTATTTAAGGGAAGACATCATCAGCGTAAAATCTTCTGTGTGTGTGTGTGTGTGTGTGTGTGTGTGTGTGTGTGTGTGTGTGTGTTATTGCAGATTAAAAAAAAACAACCCAAAATGCCAATATAAAGCGATGTTTGTGTTCTCATGCTTCTGTTGTTGTTGAGTTGGATTTCTGTGAAAATTTCAACACCCAGTGTGTGTGGTTTGAACATTCTTTTCATCAGGATCTCAGCAACGTAGCGTCGAATCTTAGAGATGTGTTAGCTAGACATGAGTGTAAGGTTGCATCTGGGCGTATTCTTTGTGGCAAAAGATTAGAAACACAAAGTTTGTGTCTTTAAAATCATTTATATTGTCAGTTTCGGTGACGTGCTTTGACGTAGTCTTTGACGGAATATATCGGTATGCATTTGCGTCTTGAACTAGTCGTCCTCTTTTCTTCTTCTCTTTTCCCCGTTTTCTTACCCTCCCTTTTCTTTTTCTTTTTTTTATTTCCCCGAGTGTGTTAGGGGTGAAGGCAGAGGGAGAGGAACGATGTGATGGAACGTGCATTAAAGTATTTGTGTGTAACGAGTTGTTTTTTTCTTCTTCTTTCTTGTTTGTACATAATATAACGTTTTGTTTTTCAAGTCTTTCAAGAATTCGACGTTTACGCCTCACTGTGTGTGTGTGTGTGTGTGTGTGTGTGTGTGTGTGTGTGTGTGTGTGTGTGTGTTGTCTTTTATTTTCAAAATGTCAGCAATGAAACGTTTACAGAGAGCTATCTGTCTTTCACTTTCTTTTTTCTGTTTTGTATATGGCTGATGTCATTGTTATTATTATAATTGTCTTTGTTGTTGGTTTTGTCATCGTTATCATCATTATTGTTGTCGTCGTTGTTGTATCCTGCTGATGCTTCTGCTGCGGATGTTTCTGTTTTCTAGGGTTTGTGCTGTTGTTAGAGTGGGTTTTGTCTTCATACTGATCGATTTGCGGTGGCTTTGCTGACAAGATTTAGGTGGTTTGTTTCATACTGACGATTGTGTTTGTGACAAGAGTAGAGTGGGTTTTGTCTTCATACTGATCGATTTGCGGTGGCTTTGCTGACAAGATGTTAGAGTGGGTTTTGTCTTCATACTGATCGATTTGCGGTGGTTGCTGACAAATGTTAGAGTGGTTTTGTCTCATACTGATCGATTTGCGGTGGTTTGCTGACAAGATGTTAGAGTGGGTTTTGTCTTCATACTGATCGATTTGCGGTGGCTTTGCTGACGAGATGTTAGAGTGGGTTTTGTCTTCATACTGATCGATTTGCGGTGGCTTTGCTGACAAGATTTACAACTATGCTGAAGCCTTGTAGTTAGCTGTTGCTGTTGTTGCAGCTGTTGCTTCTGTTGTGGGCACTGATGTTGTCTGTTGCAGGGTCTTGCTGTTGTCGGCACTGATGTTGTCTGCTGTAGGGTCTTGCTGTTGTCGGCACTGATGTTGTCTGTTGTAGGGTCTTGCTGTTGTGGCCATTGATGTCTGTTGTAGGGTCTTGCTGTTGTCGGCACTTGATGTTGTCTGTTGTAGGGTCTTGCTGTTGTCGGCACTGATGTTGTCTGTTGTAGGGTCTTGCTGTTGTGGCCATTGATGTCTGTTGTAGGGTCTTGCTCCGGAGGGGAAAGGGTGATCAAGGGACTAGGGGCCGTCTTCAGGCCAGGTTCCCCTAGCCTCCCTTCCTCCTTCTCCTCCTTCTCTTCCTCCTTCTCCTCCTCCTCCTTCTCTTCCTCCATCACCTCGCCCGATGACGTACAAAGCTTGCCGCACGTTAGAAGCTGACGTAGGCGATGACGCCACTCTGGCTCCGCTTTCACCCGGTGGGCCTCTGCAAGCAACAGCAGAGCCAGATCAGTGACGTCATCATGAACAGCGTCAAGCCTTACGTCATCACAGTGTTACTTTCACGTTTGAAACGAAAGAGACAAATGACACGGGTGTAGCGTTGCGGGCGAGGGTTGGTTGGTTGATTTTCAGATGGTTCTCTCTCTCTTAAAAGATTCACGTCATTATATGTTAAAGTTGAATTAATGTTGGTTAGACAGTTCGGGAGGGTTGGTTAGTGTGTTTAGATTTTGCCTCCTGTTCCCCTTGGCGTAACACTGTACTGGGAAGCTGTAAATCTATTCATGTTATTGTGAAATTATTTATGCTTATACTCCAATTCTTTCTGTTACTGTTTCTGTCACTGTTATTGTGCCATTTTGTCTACAATCATTTCGTTTATCCACTGCTGTTTATACAATATTTGGTAATATATTTATCAATTTATTTGTCTATTTCTGTATTTTAAAAAAAAATTTTTATTCATATATTTATTATTCATTCATCTTTATCTGTTTTTCATGCTGTAACAGTATGTCATTTTGCCATCTTTTTATGCTTTGATGTTGCATACCGCGTAATTTCATCGGCATGTAATTTTGTGTGGTTGAAACTTCATTTTCTCTTCTTTATGTCAACAATTTATGGTTAACTTCATGTTCTCTTCTTTATGTCAACAATTTATGGTTAGTTTTGTCACGTGGCTCACGAGCTGATGTGACGAATTTCATCTGATCTAATTCTGTCTCAAGATTAGCCTTTCCTCGTTTAGTTTCGGGTTCTTTTCTTGTTCTTGTTTTTTTTTTTTTTTCTTCCTCCTTCTAAACGTTGTTGTTTTCGCTGTTGTTATGAATGTTATTGCGGTTATTGTTGTTCGTCGTCATCATCATCATCATCATCATCATCATCTCACCATCATCATCGTCGTCATCGTCATTTTTATTGCTGTTGTTATTATTATTATTATTAATATTATTATTATCATTATCATCATGATTGTTATTATTATTATCATTATTATTATCATTATCATTACTATTATTATCATTATTATCATCATTTATTATTATCAACATTATCATTATTACTATCACTATTATTGATCTTATCATTATTGTTATTATCATCATTATTATAATCATTATTATTGTTATTGTTCTTGTTATTATTATCATTATCATTATTGTTGTTGTTGTTATCATCATCATCATCTTTGTTATTGTTATTATCATTATCATCGTTATTATCATTTATCATCATCATCAGCATCATCAGCAGTATCATCATCATCATCATCATCATCATCATCATCATCATCATCATCATCATCATTATTATTATCGTACCATGTGTTTGCTAAGCCCTATCATCCCTATTCTTACCATTGGTCGTATTTTATTCTTTTGAATTCATTCATTCTTGTTCTGATATAAAATATGATGATGATGATGATGATGATGATGATGATGATGATATGATGATGATGGATAAAAATCTGCAATCTTCTGCAGAAAGATAATAAGCAACGAATCTAAACATATGAATAAACCTACTAATAGAACGGTTAGTCTGTCATTGAATGGTTTGCTCTGATAATTGTGCTGGGAGGGACCCCCTTCCAAAAAAAAAAAAAAAAAAAAAAAAAAAGAGAAAAAAAAGAAAAAAAGAAAAAAAAAAAAAAAAAAAAAAAAAAGACGAAGAAAACCCCCTCAAAACCCGATACTGTATCAACAACAATATTGACACAAACCTGCAACACACATACGCACAAAAACAAAGCAAACAAAACCACACAAAAAAAAAAACCCACAAAAAATAGCGGCGCCATCACCACGGCAGATGGTGGTGGGGATGATGATGATGATGATGATGATGATGATGATGATGGTGGTGGTGATGATATTATTGAGCATGACTATATTACTTGTACTGTTGCTGAAGCTAATAATGAAGACGACAACGACGACGACGACAACGACGACGATGATAATGTTGATAGCACTGAACATGACAATATTACTTATACTTTTGTTGCAATTAGTAATGAAGACAAAGATGATGATGAGGAGGAGGAGGAGGAGGAGAGGAGGAGGAGGAGGAGCAGGAGCAGGAAGAAGAAGAATGAAATGAACTAGGAGAGGAGAGAGAAGAGAGATGAAGATGAGATGAGAGAGAGAGAGAGAGAGAGACAGACAGACAGACAGACAGACAGACAGACAAAACTTAAAAAAAGATAAAGAGGAGCTTCTACGAAGGATTCAGGAAAATCCTGCTGCACCGTGTGAAACGAGGAAAACGAAGCTGCACCACAATCATCAGTCAGCCCTGACACAATGATCAGTTACCAGTTCCGTGACGGATTAATTCATTAATTCCCCTCTGGCCGTGGCCACCACGTAGAATGCTTTCAGAATGGAGACCACGGGGGAAAAAAGTCTCGTAGTTAACAACACGAAACAGCCTAAAACGCAACAACGTACACACACACACACACACACACACACACACACACACACACACACACACACACACACACACACACACACATCAGTTCATAACATACTGGTTCAACGCTTGACATGCTTAATGTAGATCAAAAAGATGCGTACTGACGGTATCAGCCATTTCATTCGGTTTATAACTTCACTTTAATATACTGATAATGATGAAAAGACAAACATAGGCGTTACACACACACACACACACACACACACACACACACACACACACACACACACACACACACACACACATACACGCGCGCATGCACACAGACCGATAAGAATAAGGACAGGAAAATGGACATTTAGTGTCAACTTTCAACCATTTCTACACTCTCCTGCGAAGTCGCCAGATCATGGCACAAATATGAGAGAGAGAGAGAGAGAGAGAGAGAGAGAGAGAGAGAGAGAGAGAGAGAGAGAGAGAGAGAGAGTTTCCAGAAGAAAGACAGGCTGATAACATCAGCAGTCAAGATTAAACATATAAATAAACAGAGAAGGGGAGGAGAGGGACCATGGGGAGGGGCAGGGGACGCAGGAAACAAAAGACGGTATCACCACAACCTTGTTGGCTTTGTTCGTTTGCTGTTGTTTTTTTTTTTTTTTTTATTGAATGGATGTTTCTCTCAGCGTTCTTTGGAATTTGTCATCGTCCCGGTTTACAACATTAGCATGAGCTGTTGGAACACACACTCCAGTCCTTTCGTCAACATAACCCACCACCCCAACCCTCACGCCACCCCACCCTACCCGCCTCTCTCCCCCTCATCTCCTCTCCTCTCCTCTCCCTCCTTCCTCCACTCTTTGCTTTTGGTATCCAACGTAAGAACCCCACATTAGAAAGGGTGGTCCCCAAAAGTAGGACAGCATGCACGCGCACGATAGAGGAAAGAGAGAAGGGATCGGTTCGCTCCCAATAGTCAACAATGGACGTTCCACATAAGATGTGTTTCGTGCGTTGATAGTTGCTATTTCAAAATTATTCAGTATTATCATATTTTGACATAAAGCGGATTAATTAATTGATTAATCACTCACTCGCTTGCTCGCTCGCTTACTCACTCTCACCCATTCATTCACTCACTCACTAACTCACCCACGCACTCCATTGATTATCAATTAATTGATTAATTGATTGGTTGATTGATTGATTGATTGATTGATTGATTGATTGATCCATTCATTCGTTCGTATGTTCGTTCGTTCATACATTAATTCATTCATTTTTGTAGTGGACTAATGCTATGCAAGAACTTGTTTCATACGATGGTGGGTTTCATGTTTTGACTATTGCTATATTGAACTTGTTTCGCATTTGACCAGAGAGAGAGAGAGGAGAGGAGAGAGAGAGAGAGAGAGAGAGAGAGAGTGTGTGTGTGTGTGTGTGTGTGAGAGGAGAGAGAGAGAGAGAGAGAGAGAGAGAGAGAGAGAGAGAGTGTGTGTGTGTGCGTGTGTGTGTGTGCGTGTGTGTATGTGTGTGTGTGAATGAGTGAGTGCACGCGTGCAGAGAGAGAGAGAGAGAGAGAGAGAGAGAGAGAGAGAGAGGAGAGAGAGAGAGAGAGAGGTACCGTTATATACGTCATTATAAACAGTATACGTTTTAGAAAACAGCATTTGCTTCAGGGATGCGGGTAGGAGAAGGAAAGAAGACGCTAGGGAAAATTGTTATGATGATCATGATTGGATTTTGATAGTACAAACTTCTTTCCAATCACATACTGATAAACGTATCTTCTCAAATGCAACTGAATACATGGATTCGGAAATATGCAACCTGGTGTGTGTGTGTGTGTGTGTGTGTGTGTGTGTGTGTGTGTGTGTGTGTGTGTGTGTGTGTGTGTGTGTGTGTGAGAGAGAGAGAGAGAGAGAGAGAGAGAGAGAGAGAGAGAGAGAGTGTGCATAAACATCTTCATGTGCACAAACATTAGCATGCACTCTCTCTCTCTCTCTCTCTCTCTCTCACACACACACACACACACACACACACACACACACACACACACACACACACACACACACACACATAACAATCACACAAACAAGAGCACACATAAACAAGAGCGCACTCTCTCTCACACACACACACACACACACACACACACACACACACACACACACACACAACACACACATACACCACACACACACACATGCACACTCGCGTGAGCGCACACATCTGTACACAGAGGCAGACAAACAGACAGACAGACGGAAACTCACACACACAGACAGGCGCACACGCGCACACACACGCAGGCAAACACATACGCCTGCACGCACACACGCGGGCGCGCGCGCGCACGCGCACACACAACACACACACACGCGCGCGCGCGGTTGCGCGCACACCCACACACACACACACACGCGCGCGCGCGCGTGCGCGCGTCTGTTAAGCATGTATACATGTAAGTATTTGCACGTGAGTGCCCTTTCTCTCTCTCTCTCTCTCTGTCTGTCTCTGTCTCTGTCTCTGTCTCTGTCTCTCTCTCTCTCACTCTCTCTCTCTCTCTCTCTCTCTCTCTCTCTCTCTCTCTCTCTCTCTCTCTCTCTAATCATACAGTGCACACAGTAGTTTCCTGAAGCAAGAAGCTTAACTCGGTTTTTCATCGTCCGTTAAGCCAACATACGAATTACCAGGCCACCGTACTGTGTGCCGGTGTCATGTCTTTGAGTGGCCCCGACATCACTTTCAACCTCGTGGTAAGCAAAACGCAACACACACCAATAAACAAACTTTCGGTTTGGCATTATTTCATCATATAACAATAATGAGAATGATGGTGGTGGTGAAGATGATGATAATGATAATGATATGACACTACTGTACTACTTACTGCATATACTACTACTACTACTATACTACTACTACTACTACTACTACGCCGTCGTCGTCATAAATATAATGATGATGATGAATATGATGATGATGAATATGATGACGATGATGATGGATGATGATATGATGATGATGATGATGGATGACGATGATGATGATGTGATGATGTGATGATGGTGATGATGATGATGATGGTGTGATGATGATAGGTGATGATGATGATGATGATGATGGTGATGATGATGTGTGATGATGATGATGATTGATATGTGATGATGATGGTGATGATGATGATGGTGATGATGATGATGATGATGGTGATGATGGTGATGATGTGTGATGATGATGATGATGGTGATGATGATGATGATGATGGTGATGATGGTGAGTGATGATGATGATGTGATGATGATGATGATGATGATGATGATGGATGATGATGGTGATGATGGATGATGGTGATGATGATGATGATGATGGTGATGATGATGATGGTGATGATGATGATGATGGTGATGATGGTGATGATGATGATGGTGATGATGGTGATGATGATGTGTGATGGTGATGATGGTGATGATGATGATGATGATGATGATGGATGATGATGATGATGATGATGATGTGATGATGAGGTGATGATGGTGATGATGATGATGATGATATGATGATAGATGATGATATGATGATGATGGTGATGATGATGATGATGATGATGACTCAGACTTTGATGACTCTACTATCTGCCCACTGTATCACAATGACACTATCTCACCACCTGTACACAATGACACTATCTCACCACCGTACACAATGACACTATCTCACCACCGTACACAATGACACTATCTCACCACCTGTACACAATGACACTATCTCACCACCTGTACACAATGACGACCTCTAATCTCACCACCTGTACACAATGACGACCTCTCTATCCACCTGTACACAATACACATCTCACCTGTACACAATGACGACTCTCTCCACTATCTCACCACCTGTACATCAATGACGACACCTCTCTCCACTATCTCACCACCTGTACACAATGACGACCTCTCTCCACTATCTCACCACCTGTACACAATGACGACCTCTCTCCACTATCTCACCACCTGTACACAATGACGACCTCTCTCCACTATCTCACCACCTGTACACAATGACACTATATCTCACCACCTGTACACTAATGACACATACCCTGTCATCCTCTTCCATATCTCACCACCTGTACACAATGACACTATCTCACCACCTGTACACAATGACACTATCTCACCACCAGTACACAATGACACTATCTCACCACCTGTACACAATGACACTATCTCACCACCTGTACACAATGACACTATCTCACCACCTGTACACAATGACACTATCTCACCACCTGTACACAATGACGACCTCTCTCCACTATCTCACCACCTGTACACAATGACACTATCTTACCACCTGTACACAATGACA
>CM065734.1:8684042-8706542 GCA_033310375.1 Conus canariensis
TGCTTTGTTGATCTTTCCAGGGCTCGCTCCAAATGTTTCTTTGCTTTGTTGATCTTTCCAGGGCTCGCTCCAAATGCTTCTTTGCTTTGTTGATCTTTCCAGGGCTCGCTCCAAATGTTTCTTTGCTTTGTTGATCTTTCCAGGGCTCGCTCCAAATGCTTCTTTGCTTTGTTGATCTTTCCAGGGCTCGCTCCAAATGTTTCTTTGCTTTGTTGATCTTTCCAGGGCTCGCTCCAAATGCTTTTTTGCTTTGTTGATTTGTCCTGTGCGTGTGAACCTTCTACCAGACTTGATGAACAAAGTGCCGCTCTGCTCCCCTGCTCGATCTCTGCAGGCTAAAACCTTGAGGCAAACCTGGATCGTGTAGTGTTGCCCTACTCTCCACACCCAGCCGCCCTTTAGACAGGTTTTTAGTTCACCCTGTTTGGTTTCCATCAGAAATTCAAAAGCAATTTAATTGAAAGTATCAGGAATGTTTTCATTTGTCAAACGGACACACCATTCTGCATGATATTTCAACTAGTTCCAGCTTAGATTTGACGGGAAACCTCCAGAATTGTCCGAATTTGGAGGTCCGTTACATGGAAACTCAAAAAACCTCGGCCCTGTCCGGCGGAAGTTTATAACACTTTTTCCCTTGAAGTCAAGACATCAACGCAAAAAAAAAAAAAAAAAGTGGCATATTGACATAAAAAAAAATAAAAGGAATGTATAAATACTCTGCAGGTAGCAGTACAGAGGAACAGAGGACCCAACTGTGATCGGCATTTTAATGCACAGTTTGAAGACCAAGATGACCGCATTATTAAGGAGTTTGGGATGTATATATAGAGAGAAAGGTCCCACTCTACAATGACTCTCAGACTGAAAGACCGAGGTCGGTATGCATGTGGAGCCGAGAGTGGGCTTCGAGCCTGATGCCAGTTTCTGATGGTTGACGTCAACAGTGTCACTGATCATGAGATATCGTTGAAGTCACAACTTCCGATCCAAAGGATCGGGATCTATAATTAGCACATGTAATCCCGCCCACAGAAGAAGATGTGAAGCACCAGCGCGCGTAGTCAGAAAGAAAAATAACCAAACAGTACTGCTGGGTTGCTTGCTCACATGTCCTCACTGTGGCTGTAAGCGCGAAAAGCACGATGCCATTTGTCTGTTATGTAGTTATGACTAAGGGTACGCATTAAAAACAGTGCGTGTGTAGAAGTGCAGTGCGCATGTGTCCATGTATCCGGAAACGGATGTGGAAACGGGTTTGGTCACAAGAACGATTATCTTGAGCAAAACATGTGGCGTTCAACGCCATAACGGACAGCATAACGGACTTTTACCTAACTGGACAAATGGAATAACTTTACAAGAGCGCATTTGTTCAGTAAGAATCCTGGCCCAGGGCTGTTGTAACACCGGATTCACCCAAGGCCAAGGGCTGTTGAAACACCCGGATTCACCCAAGGCCAAGGGCTGTTGTAACACCCGGATTCACCCAACGCAGGAAGAACCACCAGTCAAGATAACCCTCAGCGAGTTACGACGTGAGCACTAACCGGAGTGCCTGTAACGTACGCCATGAGACGATTGTATTTACAGAAAACTATGAACGGGAACCGAAAAGGACGGAACCACGTTCTGCAAGTTGGAGGGATAATTTTGTGTCCCCATTTTTCCCCTTAAAAAAAAAAGGAAGCCGGAATTCTTTGGGAGAGAGGCGGGGTGGGGTGGGGGTGGAAGCGCTCGCAGTATATCTGTATGTGTTGTGGTGACTGAAGCTAACATTAATTCGTGCAAATTAGTTCAGAAAATCAAATAAGTCTGTGGAACTTATGGTCTGGAAAAGACAGTGTTGGGGGCGGGGGGGATATTCTTCTTGGGTAGGTGAATAAGCAGGTGTTCTGGCTAGAGTTCTTACTGCATAAACATAGTGTTTACAGCGTACGTGATTAACACTGCTTTGGTGTTCAGGGCGTACATTGTAAACAAAGCGGTAGTGTTTTTAGCATGGCGGTATTTCTCACGTGTTGTACGCTGAACCGAGAGGCGAACGGGGAGTCTGACAGCCTGATTGACAGCAGACACTGACAGCCTGATTGACAGCAGACACTGACAGCCTGATTGACAGCAGACACTGACAGCCTGATTGACAGCAGACACTGACAGCCTGACTGACAGCAGACACTGACAGCCTGACTGACAGCAGACACTGACAGCCTGATTGACAGCAGACACTGACAGCCTGATTGACAGCAGACACTGACAGCCTGACTGACAGCAGACACTGACAGCCTGACTGACAGCAGACACTGACAGCCTGATTGACAGCAGACACCGACAGCCTGACTGACAGCAGACACTCACAGCCTGACTGACAGCAGACACTGACAGCCTGACTGACAGCAGACACTGACAGCCTGATTGACAGCAGACACTGACACCCTGATTGACAGCAGACACTGACACCCTGATTGGAGCCTGACAGCCTGATTGACAGCAGACACTGACACCCTGATTGACGGCAGACACTGACACCCTGATTGGAGCCTGACAGCCTGATCGACAGCAGACACTGACACCCTGATTGACAGCAGACACTGACCTGTGGTGTAGGAAGGTTTTCAAGCCAGAGGGTAGAGGGGCCAATCGGGAAGGCGGGTGGGGCGCGGGAGAGGGGGAGAGGAGGAGGAAGGTAAGGCTTTTAGGAGAAAGAAGACGGTTCATATAATGAAGATTGTAAAAGACCACATTTTAATTTTAAGTAGGTTTTAAGTAGCTTTGTTCATAATGAGGTGATTCATATTGATGGAGGAGGGTGAGGGGGTACCCAAGCCACGGCCGGTTTCATGGGTCACTATGGGTCCACTGAATGCAGTGTAAAGGCTGTTCAAGGTGTATAAACTGAATGCAGTGTAAAGGCTGTTCAAGGTGTATAAACTGAATGCAGTGTAAAGGCTGTTCAAGGTGAATAGCACTGAATGCAGTGTAAAGGCTGTTCAAGGTGAATAGCACTGAATGCAGTGTAAAGGCTGTTCAAGGTGTATAAACTGAATGCAGTGTAAAGGCTGTTCAAGGTGTATAAACTGAATGCAGTGTAAAGGCTGTTCAAGGTGTATAAACTGAATGCAGTGTAAAGGCTGTTCAAGGTGTATAAACTGAATGCAGTGTAAAGGCTGTTCAAGGTGTATAAACTGAATGCAGTGTAAAGGCTGTTCAAGATGTATAAAACTGAATGCAGTGTAAAGGCTGTTCAAGGTGTATAAAACTGAATGCAGTGTAAAGACTGTTCAAGGTGTATAAAACTGAATGCAGTGTAAAGGCTGTTCAAGGTGAATAGCACTGAATGCAGTGTAAAGGCTGTTCAAGGTGTATAAAACTGAATGCAATGTAAAGGCTGTTCAAGGTGTATAAAACTGAATGCAGTGTAAAGGCTGTTCAAGGTGTATAACACTGAATGCAGTGTAAAGGCTGTTCAAGGTGTATTTAATGCAGTGTAAAGGCTGTTCAAGGTGTATTTGAGGCTTCTCCGGAAAATCACATGGCGAGTTTTCGCTAAATAAGCATGTGAAAATCTAGCCCTAATGAAACAGAAAGAAAAGAGAGGCAACGGGAGGGGGGGGGGGGGGGGGGGGGAGGAGGGGGGGGAGGGGGAAGGTTTGGGCTATGAGGACGCAAGGATCCCCACCTCTCACCCCCTCTCTCTCCCTGTTCCCTTCACGTTTGTCTAACAGTACACCTGGACGCAGACACGGATGCGATCTGCTTCACATTGATATTTTCCTCTGGAAGCACAAGAAACGGTATGCACAGTCAGGGCGAATTCCCCTGGGTCATCGTTGAACGCAGCTACCTTTGTATTCTGTCCATGAGAGCACCATTCAATATCGTCAAGACAAAAGGGAACGACCAAACTAGGCCTTTGCCTCATCCTTTCTGTGTGACTTTTCTCAGCTTGTTCCATCAATGCGTGGATTTGTTTAGAATGGCACAATGGCACTTGAAATTACCCCCTTCCCCCATGTTGTTTTCTCCTGGGGGTGTCTCACCTCCCCCTCTCCCCCCTCCCCCCTCCCCTCCCCCCACGGTTCCCACGCCACTGCGACACTATGGGCAAATTTACTGTATGCTCATGTGAAGTTGTCAAACTCTCCAGTTCGCCATCGGTTTACATGATGTCATCGCCTAGTTCTCTTTTAACCACTCGGCTACACTAAGCAGATCAGTTACGCATGCTAAAGATCCTTCAACACCATGGCAAGTGTCGGCAGGATCCAGAAACGTCCTTAAACCCAGAATGTACCAGGATTTCACACCCCCCCCCCCCCCAACCCTGCCCCCTCCACCCCCCAATCGGACCGTCCTCTTTTTCTCCCCCTCCACTAGACTCAGCTTGAAGGATCAGGATGTACACTCAATAATGTGAGCCATATAGGATAATGTGAGCCATATAGGATAATGTGAGCCATAGGATAATGTGAGCCATATAGGATAATGTGAGCCATAGGATAATGTGAGCCATAGGATAATGTGAGCCATAGGATAATGTGAGCCATAGGATGTTATGCAGGATGCGTGGCTATTTCTTCAGCACCTTTACAAATCAGAAGTGTAGCATGTGTTAATATATGATGAAAATACAGCTGGGCTGATTTTGATCTGTATGGGCATGTGTTAATATATGATGAAAATACAGCTGGGCTGATTTTGATCTGTATGGGCATGTGTTAATATATGATGAAAATACAGCTGGGCTGATTTTGATCTGTATGGGCATGTGTTAATATATGATGAAAATACAGCTGGGCTGATTTTGATCTGTATGGGCATGTGTTAATATATGATGAAAATACAGCTGGGCTGATTTTGATCTGTATGGTCATGTGTTAATATATGATGAAAATACAGCTGGGCTGATTTTGATCTGTATGGGCATGTGTTAATATATGATGAAAATACAGCTGGGCTGATTTTGATCTGTATGGGCATGTGTTAATATATGATGAAAATACAGCTGGGCTGATTTTGATCTGTATGGTCATGTGTTAATATATGATGAAAATACAGCTGGGCTGATTTTGATCTGTATGGTCATGTGTTAATATATGATGAAAATACAGCTGGGCTGATTTTGATCTGTATGGTCATGTGTTAATATATGATGAAAATACAGCTGGGCTGATTTTGATCTGTATGGGCATGTGTTAATATATGATGAAAATACAGCTGGGCTGATTTTGATCTGTATGGTCATGTGTTAATATATGATGAAAATACAGCTGGGCTGATTTTGATCTGTATGGGCATGTGTTAATATATGATGAAAATACAGCTGGGCTGATTTTGATCTGTATGGTCATGTGTTAATATATGATGAAAATACAGCTGGGCTGATTTTGATCTGTATGGTCATGTGTTAATATATGATGAAAATACAGCTGGGCTGATTTTGATCTGTATGGTCATGTGTTAATATATGATGAAAATACAGCTGGGCTGATTTTGATCTGTATGGGCATGTGTTAATATATGATGAAAATACAGCTGGGCTGATTTTGATCTGTATGGTCATGACAGCATTAAATCGAAAATACCTTAGTGCTCTATACAGCGACATAGAAAAAAAAAAACAGTCGTAAAGGCTCGATAGATTTTGTCTTAAACAAACTTTACAGTTAAAAAAAAAAAAGAGGAATTAAAAAAAAGAGGAACTATGTGGAAATTTGGTCTAAAGGGCCTCAGTCACAGCAACTTTCAAATCGCAGCAAAAAGAACGACAAAAATAAAAACTAGGCAAACAGATGCAAACATCATCATTTCCAGCATAAGGATAAGTGTTCTCTCACTAAAAATTAGGGATACGTCTCTCTCTCTCTCTCTCTCTCTCTCTCTCTCTCTCTCTCTCTCTCTCTCTCTCTCTCTGTAAGTTTATGAATATGTACATACGTGCATGCATGCATGAGCGCGCGCGCGCGTGTGTATGTGTGTGTGTGTGTGTGTGTGAGTGTATATATATGTGTGTGTGTGTGTGTGTGTGTGTGTGTGTGTGTGTGTGTGTGTGTGTGTGTGTGTGTGCTTTGCGTGCGTGCGTGCATGTGTGTGTGTATGTGTGCGCGTGTGGGTGTGTGTGCCCGCGCGCAGAGAGAGAGAGAGAGAGAGAGAGAGAGAGAGAGAGAGAGAGAGAGAGAGAGAGAGAGAGAGAGAAGGGGGGGGGGGGGAGATTTTAATCTAACAAGAAACTGCTTCAGTCCGTGATATGAAAATTTGCGAAGGTGAAATTCATTCACGACACACTATGTATGGATCGACTAGTTTTTAACCTCCATGAAGAGAACACACAGAAACTCAGGATGTCTGTGCTCTCTCTGGGAATGGTGACTTAAAAGTATGGACCAGGATTGATAAACATTTTCTTTAAGACAGAAGCCACGCTATATTCATGCAATGATGATTACGATTGTTGATGAGCAGGGTGAGGTGTGCATCAAAAGCGTGTGTTCTTTTTTTGTCAGTTCAGTGAAAGCAAAAATCATCAACAACTGCAAATAAAAACAAATGATTAAAATCATCAACAACTGCAAATAAAAACAAATGATTAAAATCATCAACAAATGCAAATAAAAACAAATGATTAAAATCATCAACAAATGCAAATGAAAACAAATGATTAAAATCATCATGTGTCCATAACACAGCAATAACGGCGAAGGTTGGACGGGGGGGGAATGATGGGCAAGGAGGGACGGGGGGAGGAATGATGGGCAAGGAGGGACGGGGGGAGGAATGATGGGCAAGGAGGGACGGGGGGAGGAATGATGGGCAAGGAGGGACGGGGGGAGGAATGACAGTAGTAGGTGCTCTGATTTTCTGCTGAGCACTCGAGTTTGGTTATATGCAAGGAAGGAAAGTGATCAATGAAAACCTCAGCTTATTGGTGATGTTCCAGATGCTGCCAATTGTAAGAATGTTTATGTTAGTGGAATTCTCTTCTGCTTGAACAGCGACAATAAACAAGCTGTCAAAATGAAATCGCCTACTGGCGGTAAAAAGTTGATCATCACACATCAAAGGAATATGAAAAGACATCAAATATAAAAAAAAAGCCTTGAAAAAGCCAAGTACAAACAAACAGACAAAAATCACAGCAAAATCATAACAAAACATAGATTTGTAAAACACACGAGAACGTACAGATTACCCGACGACCACTTGCGAAAGATATATGCAAGTCTGTCAAGCCTCAGCGTAACAAAGAGAGTCTTTTTCCATCACAGGAAGCCTCTTCATGACCAAATGGCCATCTATTTATAAAGAAAGTCTCTACTCATCAAACAAAGCCTCTACTCATCAAACAAAGCCTCTACTCATTAAACAAAGCCTCTGCCTGTAAAATAGAGCTTCCGCCCGCCAGAAAGCTACGACTAAAGGAAAAGACTTGGAGCTATCAAAGAAAGCTACTACTGTCAAGGAAAGTCTAGTGACGAGTGAGCCTCTTCCTATCCAGGATTATATGACACAGAGAGCCTCTTCCTATCCAGGATTATATGACACAGAGAGCCTCTTCCTATCCAGGATTATATGACACAGAGAGCCTCTTCCTATCAAGGATTATATGACACAGAGAGCCTCTTCCTATCCAGGATTATATGACACAGAGTGCCTCTTCCTATCCAGGATTATATGACACAGAGAGTCTCTTCCTATCAAGGATTATATGACACAGAGAGCCTCTTCCTATCCAGGATTATATGACACAGAGAGCCTCTTCCTATCAAGGATTATATGACACAGAGAGCCTCTTCCTATCCAGGATTATATGACACAGAGAGCCTCTTCCTATCCAGGATTATATGACACAGAGAGCCTCTTCCTAACAAGGATTATATGACACAGAGAGCCTCTTCATATCAAGGATTATATGACACAGAGAGCCTCTTCCTATCAAGGATTATATGACACAGAGAGCCTCTTCCTATCAGGATTATATGACACAGAGAGTTTCTTCCTATCAAGGATTATATGACACAGAGAGCCTCTTCATATCAAGGATTATATGACACAGAGAGCCTCTTCCTATCCAGGATTATATGACACAGAGAGCCTCTTCCTATCCAGGATTATATGACACAGAGAGCCTCTGACTCTAAAATGACCACTGTCTATGAAAAAAAAAGCTTCAAGCTGTAAAAGAAAATCTCTACTCGTCAAACAAAACCTCTTAATGTAAACAAAAGTTCTGTCCATCAAAGAGAGCCTTTGACAATTAAAGACAGCCTCTGATCATTAAAAGAAAGCTCCACGTGTCAAACAAAACATCTACTATCCTTGATTCTGTTCGGCATATCAGAGCAACGAACAACAGATACAACCATGGATTTGTTGATTTTGCTGGCTAAGTTCTATATTTATAAATGCAAGTTAAAAAATACGCCTCCAAGAACTCTGGTATTCTTAAAATGTGTAAAATCTAGATATGACCTGGAGCGATAAGTACTGATTCTAAAAGGTGATATTGAAAACAGTGGAAATTGACCTTAACAAATATTGGTTGACTTATCTTCCACTATTACCATCTTAAGATTACTTTTCTTTTGATTCAGTATGTGATTGTGCTTACCGTGTGAATAAGTGTGGGTGTGTGGGTGTGAAGGGTGGGGTGGGGGTGGGGGGTTTTGTTGTTCGAGAGAAGAAGGACGGGGGCTTACCTTTTTGTTCACTTCTTAATCTATACACTTCTTTTCTTCAAGGGAAGTGTGTCTATTCTTGAGCTCAAGATAAAACTGCAAGTGCAGCAAAAATGGAATAGATAGAATTGATTATCAGTCATTATAGATTTGATTATCAGTCATTATAGAGTTGATCATCAGTCACTACGTTTATGACAGTCGTTGCGATGAACGCAATTACTTTGTTTCTTCATTTCATTCTGAGTTTACAGCAACTACAGCCATTCATACTTGTGATACTCAGATTTACATGTGACTATGCAGATAAAACTCTTTGCGCACTGTTCTCCAATTATTTGAATAAAAAAAAGTGCCGGGGGGGGGGGGGGGTGGGGGAGAGAAAAAAAGAAGAACATCTACTATCCAGAGCTACCTCTACTTTGCTAAGAAAGTCTGTCAGTGACAGAGAGAGCACTAGAAAGTGAAAGCTGCTGTATGACAAAGTCTGTAAGTGACAGAGAGAGCACTAGAAAGTGAAAGCTGCTGTATGACAAAGTCTGTAAGTGACAGAGAGAGCACTAGAAAGTGAAAGCTGCTGTATGACAAAGTCTGTAAGTGACAGAGAGAGCACTAGAAAGTGAAAGCTGCTGTATGACAAAGTCTGTAAGTGACAGAGAGAGCACTAGAAAGTGAAAGCTGCTGTATGACAAAGTCTGTAAGTGACAGAGAGAGCACTAGAAAGTGAAAGCTGCTGTATGACAAAGAAAGCATCCGCTGATCAAAGACAGCCTCCTCTAGACGTCACAGCCTACTACTGCTAACAAAACCTTCTACCTGTCAGGCGCTATGTGGCAGGAGGGTTGTGTTCAACACTATGCTGAAAAGTCTTAGTGGTAACTTCTACCTGTGTAGTGGCGGTAGTAGTTGTTGAAGTTGGCCACGATGACCGGTACAGGCAGGGCGATGGCCAGCACGCCGGACAGCACGCACACCCCGCCCAGCACCTTGCCCAGCAGCCCCTTGGGCACGAAATCCCCGTAGCCCACTGTGGTCATGGACACGATGGCCCACCAGAAGGCGTCCGGAATGGAGGTGAACTGGGTCTCTGGGTGTTCCAGCTCCGCGTAGAAGATAGCCCCGGAGAAGATGATGGTGGCGATGCCCAGGAAGAGGACGAACATGGACAGCTCGCGGATGGAGGTCTGCAGAGTCATCCCGAGGATCTTGAGGCCCTCCGAGTGCTTGGAAAGCTTGAGGATACGCACGACGCGCATCACGCGAAGTACACTAAGCACGGAGCTCTTGTGCCCGGTCTGGCAATGACCAGTGGCAAAGTTGATGATGAGGAAGAGGAAGTAAGGCATGATGGCCAACAGGTCGATCCAATTGATGGCGGAGCGGAAGAAGACCATCTTGGAAGGACTGACAACGAGGCGCAGAGCCATCTCAATGATGAACCAGGCGATACAACATGTCTCTGTTAGGAAGATTGGGTGCACAAAGTTCGGTCTCTGCGAGGTTTTGTTGCGTCCTTCCTCGTCCGTCCAGCTAATGTTCACGCAGCCTACCTCCTTGAACGTGGGTAAGGTTTCAACGCAGAATACCACCACGGACACCAGGATGAAGAAGATGGACACCACGGCAAAGATCTTGGCTACGATGGAGGATTCAGGATATTCCAGGACAGTCCAGATCTTGTTCATCATTTGGTTGCGGGGACCTTCAACCGCCGCCTGCTCAATGATATAACCTTCGTTCTGTTTAAAAGAGTCAATGACAGGACCCCCCAGCTCGTAGAACATAAGTTCATTCAAGAAGATGTCCATGGGTACTTCCAAAGGCCGCTTCAGACGTCCTCCTGACTGGTAGTAGTACAGCACAGCCTGGAAAGTGGGTCGGTGACGGTCAAAGAAGAACTCTTGACGACTCTCGTCCCAGTAGCGCCGCCGTTTCTCAGGGTTGCCCAGCAGAGTGTTGGGAAGGCGATCTAGGGTGCGGAGCTGGGTTTCAAACCTTAGTCCACTGACGTTGATAACCGCTCTCTGGCAACCCTCGAGTTGGCAGTCGTGGTCCAGGGGAAGGTACTCAATGCAGGAAGGAGACAGGTACTCCGAGGTGCTGTTGCAGGGAACGAGAGCCTCTGTCTCTGACAGGAGCTGCTCCATAGCCTCGTCCTGTACGGAGCTGTGGCTACGTTCGTGAGTACGGTGGGTGCTGTGCGTGTGGCTGACATGGCTAGCGGAGCGAGACCGGTGGTTCAAGTCCAGCAAAGTCATGGGGATCTCCAGCGCCATGGATTTAGGTCGTGACACCTGCGAATTCCTTCTTGACCCGGCTCCCAGCGTGATAGTATCATGGATGTCGCCGATCAGGGTGTGACGTCTCTGGGAATAGTGGTCTTCACTTTCTGAATGAAAATGATCGGGTCGGAGGTGAAAGTTGACAGGCGGGGTGAAGCCATGACCCATGGTGTTGTCATACATCTGCGTCACGATATTCATCTTGAACCGGTGGCGTGGACGGGCTACGTAATAAATAAAGGACAGGGGTTATCGTCTCTGGACAAACAGAAAGACGATTTCAGCGCAAAGATTCCCCAGTCAGCTCGAAGATCAGTTCTTTTGTCACACGGTCAGATCAAAGGTCTTGAAATGAACTCTTAATGAACCCTTGCCATTCTCCACAACACTTGTCAAAAAGATACCTCCTATTTCTCTTCAAGGATTTGATTCTGAATCACCATAGTCCTCCCCTTACCTCTCCAGACGAAAAGTGTTGGCCACAAACAGCCAGTCCAAGCAGCAAAGAGGAGAAGTGCCTGGAGGGCGAGGGACGACTTTCAGACGTCAGGAACCCTGAGGGCCATGGGCACGTGAGGCACGAGGGTGGTACTGGCGGCCTGTGGGTTGACCATGCTGAGGGTACTGGCGGCCTTTGGGCTGACCATGCTGAGGGGACAAGTGAAGACCAAGATCATGGCTGGGCTGAAACAGACCCAGGTGTTACAGTTCAGAATGTTGATTTTAAAAAAAGTTGTTGCTGTAACTTTAAAAAAATCTGCTGTTATTTCCAAATCTTGATTTATAGCTTGATTAGTTCCCTCCAAAATGTCATTGTTCCTTTGTAAAATGTATAGTGTTGAAATTAACACAAATCATTTTAGACAATAAATCAGCATATCAAACGAATCATTAGATATAGCTAAATGTATGGTGTATATATAAATTCAAATTGAACTTCACAGACAATCGTGAAAAAAATCGTAATAAAAGAACTTAAAACAAGCTGCAAGATTGATGAATTTTGGGCAGAACCCAATTGTGTGTGTGTGTGTGTGTGTGTGTGTGTGTGTGTGTGTGTGTGTGTGTGTGTGTGTGTGTGTGTGAAATTATTTTGTTCTCCATATTCCTGTAGTCTTAGATTAATGATCGCGCTAAATGCTTTGCTAAAGATATCAGACAGCGAGATACATCGGTAACTTTACGTATTGCTACTGTCACCTTTTTACATAGTGGAAGATTTTGGACTCACGGCAAGAATAAAATAATACTCTCATCAGGTAATGAATTAACTATGATAATAAAACAAAACAAAACAAACAAAACAAAACAAACAAACAAACAAACAAAAAAAGCCCACAAAAAAAACCCACACGATTATTTACTCACGTTAGGACTTGCTGCCTTACCAGTCTTTATTATTTCATCTCTCGAAAAAGGCCGATCCATACATTGGTGCCTCACTTATGCTACGTTGGGTTGACAATTATCTAGTGCCTCTTTGTTCATGAACAATCTCAAAGTGTTGAAAAGATACATCCACAGAAATATTGTTCCTGCATTATCTTCGTTAATTAATCGATCTTTTTACCCATGCAGTCCAAAACTTCCTTTAGATCATGAACAAAAGCTAGGACTTCTTCTAATAGTGAAGTGGTTACTTTTCATCCCGTCTGGTGCGTTTTTGTATTCTTCCCTAGCTGTGTTATACAGACTTCTAACATTCTTATCGAATGTTCTATGGGATGTTGTTCACAATTTCCGCACGTTTCTCTTGCTTACAATTACAACCCACGTGGAACCACCCCTCTTTTTGTTTAGCCTGACCACCCTCATGGTACTTTTCACGCATGCAGCACATGTTCCCATGAACCATTAAACACAGTCACAATTTCATTAGTATTTGTATTGATCAGTTCAAGGATTGTTTACTGTTTATTTTTATTTTCAACTTCACATAGTTTACGATAAGTCTCTTGACAATACTGCTGTTTTATTACAAAGTTCTCGATCATTTAAAATCATTATTTTTTTTCTAACAGTTCTGAACTTAGAGTGTTGGGACTGCATGATGTGAGACATAAGCGCTTTACAGCACTCTCCGTGAAAACCTTGTGCAGAGAAGTCACAGCTGATGTGATCTTTGAATTTCTGAGAGAAATTAACATTTTCTCATCTGATCTGAGATTTCACAGTAGAAAGATTTTTAACAAAAGTTCGGATGTGTTTTTATGTATTTCAAAGGGATGTGTGAATGAATGACTTGTGAGTTGACTTCAACGCGGTGACAGCCCTGATGGCCCTTTGTGGGGCGGGGCTATAAGGCACATTATCTTTGGGGGGCGGGGCTATAAGGCACATTATCTTTGGGGGGCGGGGCTATAAGTCATATTATCTTACTAGGTTCTGAAGTGAAAGGCTAAAACCAAGAGTGAAGTGATCAGATTCAATGCGGTTAACAATACGCATTTCACACTAATCACTTATAATGTCATGGAATTCATCAGACAAAATAATCATTCACACCAGATCCATTTTCACCCATGAATGTGTAACGGCCTTTCCGCTCGCCGTTTGACGCATTCAAAATTGCTGGGTCTAGGGGCTGACACGTCTGACAACAATTTCCCATACCCATGTCAATGCTTATCTTGAGAATGGCTGTTCAACTATTCTATCCCACAGCCATGTCAATGCTTATCTTGAGAATGGCTGTTCAACTATTCTATCCCACACCCATGTCAATGCTTATCTTGAGAATGGCTGTTCAACTATTTTATCCCACACCCATGTCAATGCTTATCTTGAGAATGGCTGTTCAACTATTTTATCCCACACCATGTCAATGCTTATCTTGAGAATGGCTGTTCAACTATTTATCCCACACCATGTCAATGCTTATCTTGAGAATGGCTGTTCAACTATTCTATCACACATGTCAATGTTATTGAGAATGGCTGTTCAACTATTTATCCACACCAGTCAATGCTATCTGAAATGTGTTAAGCTATTATATCCACAGCATGTCAATGCTTACTGAAGGCTGTTCAACTATCATCCCACAGCATGTCAATGCTTATCGAAAGGTGTTCATATATTCTACCAACCTGTCAATGCTATTGAGATGCGTTCACTATTCTATCAGCATGTCATGCTTATCTGAAATGGTGTTAAATATCTGCAGTCATCAATAGTGAGATCAACAGCATCCATCACCAGCAGTTTGATAATTAGATAGGTTATATAGATTACTGCAGAGTCATAGCATAGCGACCATCAAGTGTTGATAACAGGTTATATAGATTACTGCAGATCATAGCATAGCGACCATCAAGTGTTGATAACAGGTTATATAGATTACTGCAGATCATAGCATAGCGACCATCAAGTGTTGATAACCAGTTAGTCGGTCTTCAAGCATTATAGTTCCTTGCTTATAACCAAACTGACTATTTACAGAAGACATTTCTGATAGACTATGCCCTATACGTTAATATAAAGAAGACATGATTGATAGACTATGCACTGTACGTTGAGATACAGAAGACATTTCTGATAGAATATGCACTATACGTAGAGATTTCCCTCTTGAAGAATAATAAACTGTCAGTCAAGAGGAAAAATCACGCGTGTCGTGTGCGTGTGTGCGTGCGTAGGTGTGTGTGTGTGTGTGTGTGTGTGTGTGTGTGTGTGTGTGTGTGTGTGTGTGTGTGTGTGTGTGTGTGTGTGCATGCGCGCGCGCACGTGTGTGTGTGTGTGTGTGTGTGTGTGTGTGTGTGTGTGTGTGTGTGTGCAATTTGAGTTACAAAATTACTGTCAGTCAAGGGGGAAATTGCACATGTAATCACACTCAACGTATACCTGATGTACAATTGGACAGAAATCCAGCGTGGATGCAAGGTGTGTACCTGCATGTGTGCAACATGTGTCGTCCAGTGGTTTTATGATTGTGAAGAAAATGACTATAACAATGATAACACAGCTGCTGATGTTTTATCAAGTCCATTGACGACCTGCAAATGGACCAGTCGGATTACCAGTTAGGATGGAGGCGAATCGAAAATGGCGGATGGGGAAATAGATAAATCGGGAATAGGAGAACAGGAGCACAGACAAAACGGGGATAGGCCAAATAGCATGAAACAGGCAAAACGGGGATAGGCCAAATAGCATGAAACAGGCAAAACGGGGATAGGCCAAATAGCATGAAACAGGCAAAACGGGGATAGGCCAAATAGCATGAAACAGGCAAAACGGGGATAGGCCGAATAGCATGAAACAGGCAAAACGGGGATAGGCCAAATAGCATGAAACAGGCAAAACGGGATAGGCCGAATAGCATGAAACAGGCAAAACGGGGATAGGCCAAATAGCATGAAACAGGCAAAACGGGGATAGGCCGAATAGCATGAAACAGGCAAAACGGGGATAGGCCGAATAGCATGAAACAGGCAAAACGGGGATAGGCCAAATAGCATGAAACAGGCAAAACGGGGATAGGCCAAATAGCATGAAACAGGCAAAACGGGGATAGGCCAAATAGCATGAAACAGGCAAAACGGGGATAGGCCGAATAGCATGAAAGAGGCAAAACGGGGATAGGCCAAATAGCATGAAAAGGCAAAACGGGGATAGGCCGAATAGCATGAAACAGGCAAAACGGGGATAGGCCAAATAGCATGAAACAGGCAAAACGGGGATAGGCCGAATAGCATGAAACAGGCAAAACGGGGATAGGCCGAATAGCATGAAACAGGCAAAACGGGGATAGGCCGAATAGCATGAAACAGGCTCATCATAAATGCCAGAAAAGGCCATTGCTGCCAATAAAAACTGGTCGGTATGGCGGGGGTGGGCAGGGGCGACGTGTTGCTGAAAGGAAGGAATTCAGGTTGTTGAGCGAACGGCACGTTTGGATTGGTGAGGACCTTGGAGTGTTCATGAATGGAACAGAACGCAATACTCTCTATCTGTCTGCTCTCCGCTCTTCTTTACTTTAACGCCTTGTCGCTAAACGTGATAGTAGACGAAGGAGTGTCTACATGAAGGGAGGAGGCATGCGTGTGTGTGTGTGTGTGTGTGTGTGTGTGTGTGTGTGTGTGTGTGTGTGTGTGTGTGTGTGTGTGTGTATGTGTGTGTGTGTTCAGTTTAGTTCAGTTTAGTGGTTTTATTTAACGTCTCTTCATCATAGAGAAATGACACGAAGAATGATTTTAGGAGCATGCACTCAATAACTTTCACATACATGTATGTGATCCATCATACAGTTCGAAAATATTGGTATTGAAAGTTTCAGGATAATCTAGCAGCTCCGGTCTGAACAATGATGACTGCAATATTACTCATGCGTTGATCATGCAGAACATGTTTTATTCTTTATCGCTATAACTATTCAGACCTTTCTCATTATATCTCATGTTCATTCTTTATCGCTATAACTATTCAGACCTTTCTCATTATATCTCCTTGTGTAAAAAAAAAAAAAAAGGACAACCAAGTAAAAGGTGGAGCACAGAAATAAGTCTTTTGCAGATGCACGTAACGTCACGGGAATTTCTTTTGTTTTTTGTTCCACGTATTTAACTTCAACTTGGGAAGTATTTCATCTCAGTGTCGTGGATGATTGGGCAGAGAATCTAACTGTTCACACGAATGTATCTGCTGAATATCATCTAGCTGTAAAGTGAGGCGACTACAGGCGGAAATCTAAACAAATTATAAATATCAATGTTAGCGCACCGCAAAAAAAAAAAAAAAAAAAAAAAAAAAAAACGTGGACAAACGAATCACAAGACAAAACACCACGCGTTTCGACCTCTTAGATCTTCTTCAGGCAAGAAACAGAAAAAAAATAAATAAAAAATAAGGACAACGAAAATGAACGAGCAATCACTTATCTTCATCCACTTCAGCGCAAGATAGGCGTTGAATGAAAACGAGGCTGTCAGAAGGGAGATAATGTGTGAGTTGAGGTAGTAATGATGATCATTATATTACTGATAGGAATACTAATAATGGTAATGATGATGATCAAAATATTGAAAGAATAAAGACAGGATTACTACCACTTTTGGTGAGAATGTGGCAGTAGCAGTTGTAATATGGGAGAAAGGAGAGTGGGTTAGAGGATTCTTAAACAGCATGGTTGCCGTGGCAACAGTCTTGGTGGCGATGGCGATGGTGATGTTAAGGGCAGTGATTGTAATATCAATACTAACAATCGTATGAATGATGATGATGCTAACAACTAAAGTAAAGGTAATAAAGGGACTGATATTAAAAGCATGATACAAAAATGCAATTTTAGAAATGAACAAATAATATAAAAAAATAAGAATTGGGAAAAAAGAGAAAAAAGTGAAATGCATAAATAAATGAAATCATTAAAAAAAAAAGTAATAATAGTACTGATAATAATAGTACTAACACTAATACTAAGGGAAGAAAAAAAAAACACGGGGAGGAGGGGAGATGGAAGTTATAAATCACGGGAAGGATGGAATGTAATAGGTATATTAATAATTATGATATGTATATTAATCATTTTGATAATAATCATGATTATGGCCATATAGTAATGATAGCATCAGCTAAAGGAGGCTGGAAAAGTGGTAAGCTGGAATGTCAAAATATTGTAAAGAATAATAATTATATCAATGATAGTATTAGTTAGCAAATATAACAATTGTAACAGTTATGAAGGTGTTATTTTTCATTTTCATGTTTTTAAATGAAGGTGATGATAATCGTGCTGATAATGATGATGTGATGACAGTGCTACTGACAGCAATAACAATAAAAGTTATATTAGCACCAGTAATAGTAGGGGGAAAGGAATGGAGATGGTCAATGAGTAACAGTTAACAGTGCTACTGGAGCAGGGAGGAGGTGGTGGTGATAAATATTGTAATGTTGATAATATTAACGGTAGGTGAAAAGGAATACTATAGAATTATAGATTGTCCATCTCAGTTACACGCCGTGGATGTGCTTATAACACAACGAGGTGGAGTCCTAAAGATGAGCGAGTCTCACTCGGGAGACCAAAGGTGAGTTGATCCAAGACATCATACGGTTTCCTTGTCAAACCAGACTTTGATGCTTCACAAATCTTGTCCTAGAACAGGTTAATAGTTTGCACTTTAACGCGCTCTTTTGTGCCGTTTCCCCATCCTCACTCACCTCTGTGTGTGTGTGTGTGTGTGTGTGTGTGTGTGTGTGTGTGTGTGTGTGTGTGTGTGTGTGTGTGTGTGTGTGATATCACATCTCCCTTGACTCCATGGATTGAAAGAAAAAGATACACCCGAAGGTGCGGGTGGGACCCAGAGAAGTACTGTCCTCAACTGCCAAACAAACCAGCTGGAAGCAATCCTGCACCACCCTTGGAAGCCTGCGCTGTGTTCACATAGGGTGCAGGCACACACAGGGCATGCCAGTAAGACGTCAAGGGGCATAATTACTCCTTGGAAGATGCCATTGTGTAATGGCCACTGGATGTGACACGACAGAACCTCCAAGGGAGCGTTCCTATGGGTGTCCAGCTCATATTTCATGACTGCAGAGCCCACTGGTGAAAAACGCCACCATCATGCAACTGCCGTGTGCATCCCGCAGCCCCATTCGCTGTTCAGATGACAGATGAAGACACTACAACTCCAGACACGGCCAGGATTTCGCCATGAGGTCTTACGTGCTCTCTGAAGAGAATCCCAGGTCACAGTCCTTTCCGTTGTGAACAGGACTTTCCGTTCGGTCAGTGAGTCTTTCCTTACCGTCACTGCACCTTTCCCCAGAGTCGGTCAAAAAGCGGACAAGAAAAAGATACACCCGAAGGTGCGGGTGGGACCCAGAGAAGTACTGTCCTCAACTGCCGAACAAACCAGCTGGGAGCAATCCTGCACCACCCTTGGAAGCCTGCGCTGTGTTCACATAGGGTGCAGGCACGCACAGGGCATGCCAGGAAGACGTAAAGGGACAAAATTGCTCCTTGGCAGATGCCATTGTGTAATGGCCACTGGCTGTGACGCAACAGTACCTCCACGGGAGGTTCTGTCGTGTCCCTTGACTGTATGGTAGTCACTAGAGCACGACCCCAGTGCTGTGGGCTGTGTGGCAGTCACTAGAGCACGACCTCAGTGCTGTGGGCTGTGTGGCAGTCACTAGAGCACGACCCCAGTGCTGTGGGCTGTGTGGCAGTCACTAGAGCACGACCCCAGTGCTGTGGGCTGTGTGGCAGTCACTAGAGCACGACCCCAGTGCTGTGGGCTGTGTGGCAGTCACTAGAGCACGACCCCAGTGCTGTGGGCTGTGTGGCGAGGCCTGGGTCTCTGCAGATGTTTCCATGGCCGCTCTGCAGTGTTGTCAATCCATCGTGTGTTTCTCCTCTGTCTTCCGCTACGTCTCCGGCCCTTGACAGTTGCTGTTGTAGCCAGACCAGTGGACCTTTGTACATGGCCATACCACTGCAGTGTTCCTTTCCTGACTGATAGTTCGGTGATACGATCGGTATGGCTAATGTGGAGTATCTTGCGGTGGCCGCTGTGTAATACATAATACGTTTTCTGCCTGTCTGTCTGACAGTCTGTCTGCCTGCCTGCCTACCTGTCTGTCTATAACTTTTTATATTTCAGTCTATCTATCTATTTATCTATCTATCTATCTCAATATATATATATATATATATATATATATATATATATACATAAACACATATGTACACACACACACACACACACACACACACACACACACACACACACACACACACACACACACACACACAATAATATATATATATATATTATATATATATATATATATAAGGAGTCATAAGACCCAGGCCACTGCTTTTCCAAACATTTATTTACTTGTGAATTTTCGCCCAACTTGGACTTCTTCAAACAAGCTTCTGATTGTAATACGAGCAGGGCAAAGCAACAATATCCACACCAAGAGAACAACTCGCAGGCAAAAACACGCACTCACCACCTCCACACCCCATCTAACATACATTTTCTCTCTCTCTCTCTCTCTCTCTCTCTCTCTCTCTCTCTCTCTCTCTCTCTCTCTCTCTCTCTCCTACTCACAAAACGCACTCACACACTCACACACACATACACACCTACACACACGCCCCCCCCCCCCCCCCCCCCCCCACCACACACACAGAGGCAATTTATACCCCTGAATCAACATACATGTTCCCCCTCTGCCTATTGTGGGCACACTTCACATCAAAATCAGAATAAGCAACTAAACTTACACAGAAAGGAATCCTATCAATTGGTCACTCAACTCAAGAAAAGAATGAAAAAGTGAAAAAATGAATAAATGAATACATGGAAAAAAGGTCACCCCCATAGACGGGGGGGGGGGGGGGGGGGGGGGGGGAAGGGGGGGGGACCTGTTGATAAGGTGGAAGGGGGAGGGGGGTGGAAAAAAGGGGGGTGGGTGGGAGAGATGAACAGCGAGAAGAGGGGGGTAGGGGTGGGGTGTGTAATTGGGCTTAAGGTCATAAACAGACTGTACACACACACACACACACACACACACACACACACACACACACACACACACACACACACACACACATACACATGCACTCCCACATCCCCAATCTGATACATATACACAGAAAAAGCGAATGTTCACAAAGGATATGCTTACAAAAACTGTTGTGCCTTTATACACCTTTTCTATCATCCAAAAACTTTCCCCCATTCCCCAAGTGCCCCAAAGTGCCATAGACTAGGCCCCAGTACACTATCCCCCCAAAACCCCCGCCCCCCCCCCCCCCCCACACACACACACACATACACAAATACACACTCTTACACAAATAAACACTCCCTTACATACATCCCCCAACACACACACACATTCAACCCCCCCCCACCCCCACACTTGCTAGGACATACACATACACCCCCAGACCCATACATACACACCCACACTCCCACATAACCACCTCCTCCAATCCACCAAACCCACACACATTGACCCCACCAACATACACACACTCATACAAATATCCGTGCACGTGTACACCTACACACACCCACACCCACACACACACACGATCATAGATGCATACACACATGCACACGCGCGCGCGCACACACACACACACACACACACACACACACACACACACACACACACACACACACATACGCACACGCACACGCACACACATACACACTCATTAAGCACTTTTACTGGAACTGGATCCTGTTACGGAGTATTGAATAGATGTCCAGTCTGGTGTTCAGACCGCAAAAGACTGTCCCGATATTAGTCATCCACCATGTTTCTTTCTTACCGACTATTCTTTCATCCTCTGCACAGTCTATGGCAAATATGTCTGAGTGTAGGTCTTCAGATGGGTGCTTCAAAGTATTCATGTGGTGGGCCACTTGGCATTTGTTTGTCTTGTTTAATTTGATGTCCGATTTGTGACCAGCCCATCTCTGCTTTAGATTTCTGGTAGAACCAACGTACCAGGCGTCTTGATGGATCTTACACCGGACAATGTAAACAGTGTCGGGGGTTGTGCAGCCCAGTGTTTTCCTAATCTCCCACCTTCTTTGGTCCCATGGGGATATGAATCTCTCGATGTCTATGGCATGGGCACAAGTGTCGCATCGCTTTGCTTGGCACTTGAAGAAGCCTGGTTTCGACTTTGGTCCATGCTGAACCAAACGGCGGGGAATCGTGGGTTTGTATATTTGCCCTAGGATTCTCCTGCGTCTGTCAGCCGCGATCAAAGTTTTGGGTGGGAATATTTTCCTGTTTTCTCTGTCCACGTAGAGCAGGTGGAGATTCTCCTTTATGATTTTTGACTTGGGAGGGTAGCGTGGGTCGTACGTAGTCACCCAGGCATGTTTTTTGTTCTTGCTCTTCCTCGGCTTGAAAAGTGCTTCGCTGCGATTCACCCGAGCCCCTCTGGTTAGTTCCCTTTTGGCTTTTTTTTCGGTCCCATCCAGACAGTTCAAAATAGCTGGTATATTCCTCTATGAGTTTATCCAATGTCTGGTCATCACAACACAGCATTCGCAGTCTGGTCCCCACGCTAGAGATAAGTCCTTTAAAGACTGATGGGGCATGGCAGCTATTTGGGGGGAGGTATGAGTGACAGTGTTTGCTAAAAACGTCTGTGAGTATCCTTCCATTTACAATCCTTAGCTTTATATCCAGGTAGTCAACCTCTGTGCCTGTATTGATGGTTCATTTGATGGAGGGGGGGGGGGGGGGGTGGAGGTCCTGGAGAAAGGCTTCGAAATTTGCTGAGTCAGCAATGTTGGGAAGTATCGTTATTCCGTCATCCCGGAACCGGCTCCAGTCTAACTGCCTCTTCTGGTCATCAGTGGGGGCTGAGACCAGGTCAGAGAGGAGCGGAACAGGCAGGTCTCCACGAGTTTCTGGTCCAACTTACCCATGAAAACATCAACGAAATCACAGGCATGAGGTGGTCCATGGCTATGCCATGGTTAGTTCTAGCATAGATGGTGCCACTCTCATCGGTGTGTTGGGTGACATTGTTATCCAGTGACAGAGAAAGAGCT
>CM065734.1:8709042-8714042 GCA_033310375.1 Conus canariensis
ATGGTGATGATAGTACCATGGTGACAACAACAGGGCATGGTGATGAGTCATGTGACAACAACATGCAGGTGATGATAGTACCATGGTGACAACAACAACATGGGCATGGTGATGATAGTACCATGGTGACAACAACAACACGGCATGGTGATGATAGTACATGGTGAAACAACAACAGGCATGGTGATGATAGTACCATGGTGACAACAACAACAGGGCATGGTGATGATAGTACCATGGTGACAACAACAACATGGGCATGGTGTATGATACCATGGTGACAACAACATGGCATGGATGATAGTACCATGGTGACAACAACACGGGCATGGTGATGATAGTACCATGGTGACAACAACAACATGGGCATGGTGATGATAGTACCATGGTGACAACAACAACATGGGCATGGTGATGATAGTACCATGGTGACAACAACAACATGGGCATGGTGATGATAGTACCATGGTGACAACAACAACATGGCATGGTGATGATGTATGGTGACAACAACAAGGGCATGGTGATGATAGTACCATGGTGACAACAACAACATGGGCATGGTGATGATAGTACCATGGTGGAGGGAGACATACAACACGGCATGGTGATGATAGTACCATGGTGACAACAACAACATGGGCATGGTGATGATAGTACCATGGTGACAACAACAACATGGGCATGGTGATGATAGTACCATGGTGACAACAACAACACCGGCATGGTGATGATAGTACCATGGTGACAACAACAACATGGGCATGGTGATGATAGTACCATGGTGACAACAACAACATGGGCATGGTGATGATAGTACCATGGTGACAACAACAACAGGGGCATGGTGATGATAGTACCATGGTGACAACAAAACATGGGCATGGTTGATGATAGTACCATGGTGACAACAACAACACCGGCATGGTGATGATAGTACCATGGTGACAACAACAACATGGGCATGGTGATGATAGTACCATGGTGACAACAACAACATGGCATGGTGATGTTAGTACCATGGTGACAACAACAACAGGCATGGTGATGAAGTACCATGGTGACAACAACATGGGCATGGTGATGATAGTACCATGGTGACAACAACAACATGGGCATGTGATGATAGTACCAGGTGACAACAACAACATGGGCATGGTGATGATAGTACCATGGTGACAACAACATGGGCATGGTATGATAGTACCATGGTGACAACAACAACATGGGCATGGTGATGATAGTACCAGGTGACAACAACATGGGCATGGTGATGATAGTACCATGGTGACAACAACATGGGCATGGTGATGATAGTACCATGGTGACAACAACAACAGGGCATGGTGATGATAGTACCATGGTGACAACAACAACAGGGCATGGTGATGATAGTACCATGGTGACAACAACAACATGGGCATGGTATATAGTACCATGGTGACAACAACAACATGGGCATGGTGATGATAGTACCATGGTGACAACAACAACATGGGCATGGTGATGATAGTACCCTGGTGACAACAACAACATGGGCATGGTGATGATAGTACCATGGTGACAACAACATGGGCATGGTGATATAGTACCATGGTGACAACAACAACATGGGCATGGTGATGATAGTACCATGGTGACAACAACAACATGGGCATGGTGATGATAGTACCATGGTGACAACAACATGGGCATGGTGATGATAGTACCATGGTGACAACAACAACATGGGCATGGTGATGATAGTACCATGGTGACAACAACAACATGGGCATGGTGATGATAGTACCTGGTGACAACAACAACATGGGCATGGTGATGATAGTACCATGGTGACAACAACAACATGGGCATGGTGATGATAGTACCATGGTGACAACAACATGGGCATGGTGATGATAGTACCATGGTGACAACAACAACAGGGCATGGTGATGATAGTACCATGGTGACAACAACAACATGGGCATGGTGATGATAGTACCATGGTGACAACAACAACATGGGCATGGTGATATAGTACCATGGTGACAACAACAACAGGCATGGTGATGATAGTCATGTACAACACAAATGCTGGTATGTAGTACCATGGTACAACAACACACGGCATGGTGATGATAGTACCATGGTGACAACAACAACATGGCATGGTATGATATCATGGTGACAACAACATGGGGATGTGATATAGTACCATGGTGACAACAACATGGGCATGGTGATGATAGTACCATGGTGACAACAACAACATGGGCATGGTGATGATAGTACCAAGGTGACAACAACAACATGGGCATGGTGATGATAGTACCATGGTGAAAACAACATGGCTGGTGATGATAGTACCATGGTGACAACAACAACACCGGCATGGTGATGTTAGTACCATGGTGACAACAACAACATGGGCATGGTGATGTTAGTACCATGGTGACAACAACAACATGGGCATGGTGATGATAGTACCATGTGACAACACAACATGGGCATGGTGATGATAGTACATGGTGACACAACAACAGGGCATGGTGATGATAGTACCATGGTGGCAAGGCTGAATCTCCGGACAACAAAAGGAAATTAAAAAAAAAAACAGAGGAAAAAAGGAAATAAGGTTAATGAATGTATAAGTTGATAAATTCCTTAACTACATGTATCTGAAAACGCTGCCCTTTAGTTTCTTTTGACTCAGTTTTCAAAGGTTTTCAAAGTTGTTCTGGCGCTGGCGTGCAGCGCGCGCACGCTTGAGGGGGAGAGAGAGAGAGAGAGAGAGAGAGAGAGAGAGAGAGAGAGAGAGAGAGAGAGAGAGAGAGAGAGAGAGAAAGTCAGCGTGATGAGAGAGAGAGAGAGAGAGAGAGAGAGGAGAGAGAGACAGACAGACAGACAGACAGACAGACGGACGGACGGACGGACGGATAAGAGAGAGAGAGAGAGAGAGAGAGAGGAAGAGAGAGGAGAGAGAGAGAGAGAGAAAGTCAGCATGATAGAGACAGAGAGAGAGAGACAGACAGACAGACCGAGAGAGAGAGAGACAGACAGACAGACAGACAGACAGACAGACAGACAGACAGACAGACAGACGGACGGACGGACGGACGGACGTATAAAGAGAGAGAGAGAGAGAGAGAGAGAGAGAGAGAGAGAGACAGTCAGCGTGATAGAGAGAGAGAGAGGGTGAGAGAGAGAGAAAGAGAGAGACAGACAGACAGAGACAGACAGCAGATTGTATGTTTGTATTGTATTGTATTGTATTGTATTGATTGGTTGTATTGTGTTGTATTGTATTGTATAACTTCATCGTGACAACAGATTTCTCTTTGTGACATTTGGAGCGTTCTCCCTTTGGGAAAATGCGTCGCAGAATAAAACGCCATTTTTTCTTCCTTTTTTTTTTTTTTTTTTTTTACCTGCATGTCACTGTATTTTGTTTTTCTGTCAAAGCGTTTGAAAGCGGTTAAAAAAATCTATTATTCATATATCAATTTACTTTTTTTTGTTTGCAGTAGTTTGCCAGGATCTTATTTCATTTTTTTTATGCCATGTCTTCTTCTATGCGCGCGACGTAAATGGTACAATCAGGATCTTGATTTCATAGTCATCCGAAAGAGTTGAAAAGCTTGAAGCGTTGTTAAATAGTAAAGAGTTGAAAAGCTTGAAGCGTTGTTAAATAGTAAGTTGTGTCAGTTGAACAGCTTGAAGCGTTGTTAAATAGTAAGTTGTGTCAGTTGAACAGCTTGAAGCGTTGTTAAATAGTAAGTTGTGTCAGTTGAAAAGCTTGAAGCGTTGTTAAATAGTAAGTTGTGTCAGTTGAACAGCTTGAAGCGTTGTTAAATAGTAAGTTGTGTCAGTTGGGTACGTCCCACCTGAAGTGTCGGTTGGGTATTTTGAACTTCTTGCACTTTTGAGGGTTTTTTTTTATTAAACATCTATTTTTTGGGTTCTCTCTTTTATTCAAAGGAGAATGAAATTCTCTATATCTTGTTCTTTAACATTTCGGCTACACGACACATACACACGCAGGCACACACACACACACACACACACACACACACACACACACACACACACACACACACACACACACACATATTATATATATATAGAGAGAGAGAGAGAGAGAGAGAGAGAGAGAAGAGGAGAGAGAGAGAGAGATCAGTATGGTTAAAAAGCCTAAAACAATTCTACAAGTGCTCAACCCCTTGGGGAGCAACATTAGTTAAGACAAGTATTAAGAGGAATATTAAAATTATCTACAAATTTGTTTCTAGCGCTTGGCTATCGTCAGGATGGAGTTTGGGTTGCCCACCGCCGGTGTTATATAGCGTGTGGGGCCCGTTGCAGCTGTTTTTACGTGCGTGTTGGTTGCACGTGTTTTTTTGGGGGGGTTTCAGGTTGTTGTACGGGGTGTTGTACCAAAAAAGAGCAGTGTCCACTAAGCAGTAAATGTCTTCACAACAATATTGTATACCAGGCTACCGTGACATCAGAAAATGAAAAAGAAACATACATAGGGATCACTGGAAACCACTTCAAAACCAGATATGCAAACCACAAACAGTCATTCAACAAAGAAAAATACAAAAACCAAACTGAATTGAGCAAATACATTTGGAAACTTAAAGACGCAAAAATAAACCATAACATATCCTGGAAAATCATAAAAAGGGCATCACCATACAGCAATATTTCAAAAAGATGCAACCTATGCCTAACTGAAAAAATGGCTAATACTATGTAAACCACACTTAGCAACTCTTAATACTAAAACAGAAATAGTAAATAACTGCAGGCACAAATGGAAATCGTTGTTAGTGAACACACCCCGTACAACAACCTGAAAACAAAAAAAAACGCGTGCAACCAACACGCACGTAAAAACAGCTGCAACCGGGCCCCACACGCTATATAACACCGGCGGTGGGCAACCCAAACTCCATCCTGACGATAGCCAAGCGCTAGAAACAAATTTGTAGATAATTTTAATATTCCTCTTAATA
>CM065734.1:8719042-8729042 GCA_033310375.1 Conus canariensis
ATTATGGCACAGGGTTGAACATTATGACACAGGGTTGAACATTATGACACAGGGTTGAACATTATGACACAGGGTAATAAGTGAACATTATGACACAGGGTTGAACATTATGACACAGGGTTGAACATTATGACACAGGGTAATAAGTGAACATTATGACACAGGGTTGAACATTATGACACAGGGTTGAACATTATGACACAGGGTAATAAGTGAACATTATGACACAGGGTTGAACATTATGACACAGGGTTGAACATTATGACACAGGGTTGAACATTATGACACAGGGTTGCTAATAGAGACCTCACAGCCCACTCAAAGCGGTGCCAAGCTCAATGGGTGCATGCCATCTATCTCAGAGACCTCACAGCCCACTCAAAGCGGTGCCAAGCTCAATGGGTGCATGCCATCTATCTCAGTGGAGCACTTGTAGATTCCAGGAGTGTGGGGATGCATCCCTGTCCCTGACAAAAGATCGACATTTGATATACAGGTCCGTGTCAACAAGAAGAGAATCGTTGAATTGTCACAAAAAGTTACTAAAGATCACCGACCGTCTAGTTACATGCTGAAAGTCACACAGAGGCAGTGAACTGTCGGAGATTTGCCTTGTCGAGGGCGAGGCATTATGGGAAGCGGAGCCTACCAATCTCCTTCCACTTCTTAACCTACCCTGAACTGAACCAATACCCAGTTACTGCCGGGTGGAGAGGAGTACCCAGTTACTGCCGGTGGGGAGAGAAAGTTAATAAGCCGTACAAATCTGATCCCGTGGGTGACTCGACCTCACGAGCGTCAGCTTCACAGTTGAATGCTGGAACCATTAGACTACGGCCGCGGCCTGTAAACGCAGACTCACAGTTCAGTCTACAACAGCCTTTAGAGTGCTGGAAACCTGGGCACAGTCCAAGACAACAGAAACAGTAAAGTGATCAGAATTCATTGAAGAAAAATCAAACAATTAGAACAGAGAGAGAGAGAGAGAGAGAGAGAGAGAGAGAGAGAGAGAGACAGACAGACAGACAGACAGACAGACAGACAGACAGACAGACAAACAGACAAACAAAAGCAGAGATAGAGACAGAGACAGAGAGGACACCAACTATGAGAAACGGAAGGGAAATTTGGTCAGTATAGGCCATGGCCCCTTCTAACGGGAATCCAGCTCTGTGACGTTTAAAACTCAAACTGAAACTGTTATCTGGAACAATATCACATCGCACTGACAATCAATTATTAGCATGTAACTTTAGCATGATCCTGAATGTTGAGCATCAGTTGTATCTTAGCATAATCATGAAAAACCCACAGAGTAAAAAAGTACATCTAAAAAGGCTTTGCACAGGTGTATACGCATATATTTGCCATAAGCAGAGCGACACGAAAAACAAGGATCTTCTAAACGTTTTTGTGGAAGTTTAGTTCCTAAACATTCAAAAGGTGGACAGGAAAGCAATAAATGTTCTTCATCATCCCTTGATTTCTTGTATAGTGGACATCACACAAAAAACATTTTCATTGACATTCGTGAAACGAGACCAATGTACAATAACGCCAGCAGTTCCAAACCTCAACTTAGTCAAATGAATTTTCAGCTGTTTATCAATGTAAAGCAGAAGATGTTTCACAACTCCCAGATGTTCTAAAGGTTCTGTGACAAAGCATACTGATCACTGTTTGGAATGTATCGCTCCCAGTCCTGCTGTCTATTATCAATCAACCTTTGACCAAACTCTTTCGCCCAACAGCAGATGTTCTGCCGTCAAAGTCACCATTTAAACATAAATTCATGCCAGATAATTGTAAATGGTGTATCAGTGAGGACGTCTTCAAGCATGTAGATACCATTATCAATGTCATTGTATAACGATATGGTAAATTTCAGGTTGTATACAAGAACATGCACAGGAAACATTACTGTATATTCTGAAATAATCTTTTAGAAACAGCGAACATGAAAACGCTGTTTTGTCATAATCATATTACTGATCCTGTTCATATACTGTAAAAAATAATTCTAAATAAAAAAAAGACACCCCCCCCCTCCCGCCGCCCCTTCCCACTCCTTTCCCAACCAGTCGTCTTCCTTGACGAGTAAACCGAATGGCAGGCTTGCGTTACATTTCATGTGTGTGACAGACAGCATTATACACCCTCAATAAGGTGGCATCATATAGGAAAGAAATTTTTTGTCACCAATCTTTGTTAAAAATCAATGAACATTCAAATGGAAAAATAAATCCCTTCCACTCATTCACCCACACATCCAAGTATCATCTTGCTGCTGTGTACATTCAGGAATGACAATATCAACACACTCATCTCCCACCAAGTTTGCCATCAAATTCCCACTTTCCCCGTGCTAGCTACAGGTAAGAGCTCACACAGATCGAATACTGACTGCTGTGACATGTTCACAAGCTTCACGTTCACGTGAATAAATGACAGGGTTAAAACCAGAATTTGACCCGGGTTGATTTGTTCCGACTGTAGTAAACATGGATTTATGTACAGAATGATTTCCTTTTGAACCTTTCCCCTATATCAGCTCAAGGCTGGCAGTGTCCCGAGGACATTGGCGTCAGGGTTTGTTAGAAATCCAGACAAAACTGTTTGACAATGATCAGGTTGTCATAGACCACTGAAGCTTTTTAGTTTTAATTTCTAGCCGCTTTCAAAAGTGGGGCACTAGCTTCCGCCGGATGTCTTTCGTTTGCGAGGAAAAATCCCCGTCAATGAAAATGTTATTACCTTTTAACTTGCGCCTAGAACTCAGGATTTTTTTCTACTGTGTCTTTAAATAAGGTGCATCTTCCAGTAACAGGAGCCCTTCGACTTAGTCTATGCAGTATGTCTAACTGTATATCTTCTGTCACTTTCAGTCTGTCAGTAAATCTCAGACCCTCACAGTCTTCTTTAGGTTCATTTTCATCGAGATATGATATACGAAAATAATGTTATTTAATTTAGACTGTCCCTCTTGGTCGTGTTTTTCTCCCAGACTGCCTATCTGTTCACACAGACTGCCTATCTGTTCACACAGACTGCCTATCTGTTCACACAGACTGCCTATCTTTCCACACAGACTGCCTATCTTTCCACACAGACTGCCTATCTGTTCACACAGACTGCCTATCTGTTCACACAGACTGCCTATCTGTTCACACAGTTCTTGTTTCCAGTCTTTCAGCGCTGGGTCAGCAGAGGTTCCTGTAGGCATGGGGAAGTGTTCGGGAAAAGACCACCAGCATTCTTCGGACGGGTCCCCGAGAGTTGTCTGCCCTCCGGATGGTTCCAGGTCCTGGACTGAACTCCATATTGCGGGAAAATGTTCGTGTACAAACAGGCCATGAGCAAGCCTACCACAACATCGTGTTGGTGGCGTGTGTGTGTGTGTGTGTGTGTGTGTGTGTGTGTGTGTGTGTGGTGTGTGTGTGTGTGTTCGGCATTTCAATTTCCGTATAAACACGGCTTTTTTTTTCTTTACCACACGTCGATCCAAGAGAGCGGAGCAAAACCACAAAGCATCATCAGGCATGGCGTCCACTGAGCAGCTTTCAGACAGCAGTAGGGATCCAGATACTTCAAACACAGCTTTCAGACAGCAGTAGGGATCCAGATACCTCAAACACAGCTTTCAGACAGCAGTAGGGATCCAGATACCTCAAACACAGCTTTCAGACAGCAGTAGGGATCCAGATACCTCAAACACAGCTTCAGTCACAGCTCCTGTCCGACACTGCATGTCAACACTCTAACAGCCAGAAGGGCGCCCCGCAACCAGTTACGGGAGAGAGAGAGAGAGAGAGAGAGAGAGAGAGAGAGAGAGAGAGAGAGAGATGGGAAGGGGACGGGGGTGGGGGGTAGGCGTGGGGAGGAAAACAGCTGTACAAAGGTGGAGAATGCACGAAGCTAGAACTGCCATACATTATTCCCCCCCCCCCCCCCCCCCCCCCCATCGCTCACTGTCTACTATGGTCACAAAGCTTTTTTTTTTTTTTTGCTCATTATTTATTGTTGACAGCGTCGATGTAATTATAAATAATCATTTTGGTATTATAAATAACTCTTCACGAGGGGAAAATGGCATTGTTGTCATAATTAACTTTGTTCTCAATACGATGTCACGTGAATCTGTGGTAATGATAATGACAGTCTTTTTTTTTTTTTATTTTTTTTTATGATGATTCCTCGATGAGGTGAGTAACAATAGTTATATGCTGGTTCAAATCTCTCTTTAGCTAGCACACACACACACACACACACACACACACACACACACACACACACACACCACCGCACACGCACAGCACGCACGCACGCAGCACAGAGAGAGAGAGAGAGAGAGAGAGAGAGAGAGAGAGAGAGAGAGACAGACAGACAGACAGACAGACAGCAAAAAAAAAAAAAAAAAAAAATCACGAAAGCCAACCAAACAAACCTAAACCAAACCAAATCAAACTAAACAAACAAATAACGAATCGCAACAACGCCTAGCTTTTCATCTTCCCAGGGGAGGTCACTCGAACTCTCGACCGACCCACCGACTGGTTTGCGTGCTTGACAGGGTGTCTGCTGCGAGCCATTGAACATGAACGAGTGGAGGTGTGTCACACCCTATTGTCCCCACACCTGGCCCAGGTGGCACCGTTAGATCTGAGACCTGTGCCGACAGAATGCAGTCACCCGTGACGCTCACCTGGTGTCGTTTCAGGTCGACCGACAACCATGCTAACCGCTGACATCGCGAACCTCGCGGTGTTTTTTAATTTTTGCCTCTCCTCCCCCCTCCCCTCCCCCCCGCCCCCACTCCTACCGACTCCTCTCTCTCTCTCTCTCTCTCTCTCTCTCTCTCTCTCTTTACTCCTTTCTTTTTTATCCTCTTTCTTTTCGTTGATTTCCTTTCTTTCTTTCTTTTCTTCCTTCCTCACTGTTTTCTTTCCTTTTCTGTTTCCTTTTTCTTTCTGTTTTTTCTTCGTATTTTTTGTTTCTTTCTTTCTCCTCCCCTTTTTATGTCCTTCCTTCTTTCTGTCCCTTCTCTATTTCCGTCTTTGACCTTTGTTCCTTGCTCATTTAAGTTCTTTGTTTCTTTTCTTTGCCTCTTTTCTTTCTTTCGAACTAAATTTTTTATCATAGACATTATACACATAGCATAACACAATAGTACATGGGACTATCATATGTTAAAAATATGAACCTCGCTGTTTAATAAATGCTTTGATTCTACACTTGCATTTTAATGTTTGTTCACTCGGTCTCTCACTACACAGCATAGTGAAGTGAGCATCAGTGTCGCAGACAGAAAGTTCACTCAATCTCTCACTACACAGCATAGTGAAGTGAGCATCAGTGTCGCAGACAGAAAGTTCACTCTATCTCTCACTACACAGCATAGTGAAGTGAGCATCAGTGTCGCAGACAGAAATGTCCAGTTGACGGATTGGTTGGGAACCGGGAACGTTTTTAGTCAGTAGTTTTGTTTCGTGTCTATAACGAACAAGATTTCTGATGATTTTATGTTTAAGTGTGCGAATTACAGTTCTGACAATTCGGTAAGGTAAGGTGATGTTGCTTATAGCCCAACCGACCTGGTCCAAAGGGCCAAATCAGGGCTGTCACCGCATTCAAGTTAACTCACACATCATTCCGAAAAAATATGTATATTATTTACAACAACCTTCGAAGTCCAGCTTCAGAAAATACACCGGAATTTTTTGTTTAAAAAAACAAACTTTCTTTCGTAGAATCTTATTGGTTCAGACGAAAGATGTTGATCTCTTAAAGCGGATGTCCCTGGCGGGGGTGCTAAATCCGCCATTTTTCAGACTGCTCAGTTGTCTAAACCACCTGATGCTGAGCAGAATGATAATAATTTAAAAAAAAAATGCAACAGCTTTCCCACCTGGAAATTCTGAGAGCAGTGCCCGTGCGAGCAAGGGAGCTCAACGAAGTGTGGAGATGGTGGAGATAGAAGGGCAACCTCCACTGTCTGCAAAACCGAAGCCATCTCTGCCGGCGTGCAAGTCTGCTTCCAGGGGTAAGTCTGCCAGCAGGTCTGGAGAGCCAGATTCTGATGATCATATGTTTTAGGTGTCCTTTTAGACATGAATATTGTCTAAATTTCACATTTTAAAAAGATGGCTTTTACAGTATACCAGAGAATGTGTATGTGGTTAAGATAGGGTTGGAGGTAGAGGGTCGGGTTGAATGTGTATGTGGTTAAGATAGGATTGGAGGTGGAGGGTCGGCTTAAATGTGTATGTGGTTAAGATAGGGTTGGAGGTAGAGGGTCGGGTTGTGTGAAGATGGTCGCTACATATACGTAGACAGGTTGAGCTTCACTGTCTTACTTGCGGATCGATCATCAATTTACTAGTTTATATGATTTTTTTTTAAAGAATATACTGTTACAACTAGTGAGATATGTTTGTGGGCGAGATGGGGTTTGGAGGTAGAGGGGTGGGTTTGGAGGTAGGGAGGGGGGGGGGGGGGGTTCAGGAGATGGTAGCAGTGTATAAGTAGACACACTGGGTTTTGTTCACACTGTTTTAGGAGAACAATTTAGTGGTGGATAAATGTAAGTGTAGACTAACATATATATCTACACACACACACACACACACACACACAACACACACACATATATATATATATATATATATATATATATATATATAAAAGAGAGAGAGAGAGAGAGAGAGAGAGAGAGAGACAGTAAATAAGAGAAAATGAATTAGTGGTTAATAAGTGTAGTATAACAATTCGTTTGTCATCACTTTCATGACTCAGCCAAGGTTCAAAATCAGAAAATAAGAAGTGGGATGGGGAAAGTAACGAGGGAAAAACCCTACGAAATTCTAATATGATAATATCTTTCACTAGCAGCCTATGGGGACAAGTCAGACAGTACCAATCATATCGCCTGCTCCAAGAGTTTTCGTCTACTGTCTCGCATTCATCAAGAAAACATAGCTGGTTGAGGCTGTGTTCCCGTGGCATCAAAATTAATGTGGATATACCACAGTCTACACGTCTGTGGTATTCTCACCACCAAGGATTGAAAAATAGAATCCAACAGCACCCCCTAAAGCAGCCAGCAAACGATAGAAAGTTAAACGAAAAGAAAATGAGGTAAGGAAATAAGCTGCTGAAAAACTAAAATCGTAATTTAACCAGTATACAGTGTTGGTGAACATCTTTGAGCCTACGCTTGAGAATCCATTGAAGGTTGCAAGGGAGGTCAGAAGAGCGTGGGACATACATACATATGAATTTGACCTATATTTAATCCAATCTTAAATAAAATCAAACCGCCCAAAAAGCGTGGACAAACGAATAACAAGACAAAACACGACGCGTTTCGACCTTTGAGGTCTTCTTCAGGCAAGATAACGAGCAATCACTTATCTTCAATCACTTCAGCGCAAGATCGGCGTTGAATGAAAACAAGACTGTCAGAAGGGAGGTAATGTGTGAGTAAAGGTAGCAATGATGATAATTATATTACTTATAGGAATACTAATAATGGTAATGATGATGATCAAAATATTGGAAAAAAAAAGACAGGATTACTATCACTTTTGGTGGTGATAATATGTCAATAGCAGTTGTAGTATGGGAGAAAGGAGAGTGGGTTAGAGGATTCTTAAACAGCATGGTTGCCCGTGGCAACAGTCTTAGCGGCGATGGCGATAGTGATGTTAATGGTAGTGATGGTGATATCAATACTAACAATCGTATTAATGATGATAATGCTAACAACTTTAGAGAAGGTAATGGTAATAATGGTGCTGATAATAAAAGCATGATACAGAAGTATGTTAAAATATAATAATAATAATAATAATAATAATAAATATTTTTAAAAGGATAATAATATTAATAATATAATAATAATCGGAAATGAAATGAGGCAGGGAACAGTAAACGATAAACAGTAAACAAGTTGGGTATTTTTTGCTCCCATAAGAAAACCTAACACAGAGTAACTTTTATTCAAGACTGGCACAGCCTTTTAAACTTGAATAAAGTCAGACAAATACATAGACGAACAATCTAATAGTGGGGGAAAAAACAAGCGCAGGCCAACAACTGAACTATCTTCATAGTAATGACTTGGCAAAGATTTGGACTTAAGGAGGGGGGGGGGGGGGGGGGTAATTTGAAGATGGAGAAACTGGGAACATGAAATTAAGAAAATATGTTACAGATATGAAAACTCTTCACTGTTTGCATGTCTTTAGTTTTTCAGCAACTTTTTTCCTCCCCACACTTTCGTTTGGTTTCATTTACTACTCTTCGCTGGCTGCTTTGGGAGTACTATTGGATTCTTTTTTGCACTCTTGGTGGTGAGAACACCACAGTATTATGGACTGTGGTGTGTCTCTATTTGACGCCAGGAGCGCAGACACAACCAGCCGTGTCTCCCTGATGAGTCCGACCCAGCGGACGAAAGGCCTCGGAGCAGGCAATACAAATATATCTGCCTTCAAAAGAGATTGCGATGGTTCCCTTATGCAGCTAGTGAAGAGTTTTCATATCTGTAACATATTTTCTTAATTTCATGTTCCCAGTTTCTCCATCTTCAAATTCCCACCCCCCCCCCCCCCCCCCCCCTCCTTAAGTCCAAATCTTTGCCAAGTCATTACTATGAAGATAGTTCAGTTGTTGGCCTGCGCTTGTTTTTTCCCCCACTATTAGATTGTTCGTCTATGTATTTGTCTGACTTTATTCAAGTTTAAAAGGCTGTGCCAGTCTTGAATAAAAGTTACTCTGTGTTAGGTTTTCTTATGGGAGCAAAAATACCCAACTTGTTTACTGTTTAATATAATAATAATTATTATTATCTTTAAATTTTTTTTAATTATTATTATTACACACACACACACACACACACACACACATATATATATATATATATATGTTTGTATATATTTCTGTATCATGCTTTTATTATCAGTACCATTATCACCATTACCTTCACAATACAATTTGTAACCAAAATATTGTGACAAATTCTTATTTGGAACCATTTTAATTCATTTAAAAAAATGTTTCATTTGTTTCATTGTTTTTACCCAGTCTAGCACACATCTTAATTTATTTTCTCATTTTGCAAAGGACCTTATATTAAAAATTGTTATTTTTTCGATGAGAGCACTGTAAAAAAAAGTTTCGATCCCTTTTTAACACTTGATATTATTTGCAGTGCTCTCGTTCTTAGATCACAGTTATTGTTCGTTACTTTACTATTTCTTCTTAAATACCTTTTTATTGATGAGTCGACATCCTTTGATCCCTAAATTTGGACATCCTTTGATCCCTAACAGTGGACATCCTTTGATCCCTAAATTTGGACATCCTTTGATCCCTAACAGTGGACATCCTTTGATCCCTAAATTTGGACATCCGTTGATCCCTAACAGTGGACATCCTTTGATCCCTAAATTTGGACATCCTTTGATCCCTAAATTTGGACATCCGTTGATCCCTAAGAGTGGACATCCTTTGATCCCTAAATTTGGACATCCTTTGATCCCTGAGAGTGGACATCCTTTGATACCTAACAGTGGACATCCTTTGATCCCTAACAGTGGACATCCTTTGATCCCTAAATTTGGACATCCTTTAATCCCTAACAGTGGACATCCTTTGATCCCTAAGAGTGGACATCCTTTGATCCCCAACAGTGGACATCCTTTGATCCCTAACAGTGGGCATCCTTTGATACCTAACAGTGGGCATCCTTTGATCCCTAAGAGTGGACATCCTTTGATCCCTAAGAGTGTTCATCCTTTGATCCCTAAATTTGGACATCCTTTGATCCCTAAGAATGGACATCCTTTGATCCCTGAGAGTGGACATCCTTTGATCCCTAAGAATGGACATCCTTTGATCCCTAAGAATGGACATCCTTTGATCCCTGAGAGTGGACATCCTTTGATCACTGAGTGTGGACATCCTTTGATCCCTGACAGTGGACATCCTTTGATCCCTA
>CM065734.1:8734042-8776542 GCA_033310375.1 Conus canariensis
ATCACATTGATATGCTCTTTTTATAACATTTATATACCTTTTTGATGTTTTCTTTTTTAAAGTAACATTCATCCACAAACAGATATCATCGGCATACTGAATGAAATTACTTTTTTGGGAAATAGATATTGGTAAATCGTAAGTTAGGATATTAAATAGAATAGGAGCAATAACAGAGCCTTGAGGGATACCCATATCAAGGAATCTTTTAGAGGAATAGATGTGACCAATTCTTGTTTGGATACTTCTGTTGGCCAAGAATGTTTTAATATAGTCATAGATATGACCAGAAAGCCCAACCGTTTTTAACTTGTATAGTAATCGTGTGTGTGTGTGTGTGTGTGTGTGTGTGTGTGTGTGTGTGTGTGTGTGTGTGTGTGTGTGCGTGTGTACGTTATAAATAGTACGTACATATTGATTCGATTCTTGTATTGTACCATCTCTCTCTCTCTCTCTCTTCTCTCTCTCTCTCTCTGTCTGTCTGTCTGTCTGTCTGTCTGTCTTCTCTCTCTCTCTCCTCTCTCTCTCTCTCTCTCTCTCTCTCTCTCTCTGGATGATACGAACACGAATCAATGTCAACGGTATTCATTTATTCAGAACATATAATCATGGCAAATTATTTTTATCGTGTCTTGTTATCACAGTATGTTGAAATGACATCGAATGTCTCGCTGTCTGCCTGTATGTCTATCTTTCCGTCTCTCTCTTTCTCCCCCCCCCCCACCCCCTTCTCTGTCTCTCTGTCTGTCTGTCTGCCTGCCTGTCTGTCTGTCTGTCTGTCTGTCTGTCTGTCTCTCTCTCTCTCTCTCTCTCTCTCTCTCTCTCTCTCTCTCTCTCAAATGTCAGTGCGTTTTTGCGTGAATTACGTCAAAGACTTATAGACTGCCAGTGGCAGAACTGGAATCAACATATTCAAGACAGTGACCAATTTTCTTTGCAGAGAACACATAAGATAATCAGGAGCTGTGACAAATATCTTATTGATATTGACAGATGTCGCAAGTCTCATTAAAAACATTAAGATACAGATTAACAAGCATTGTAATTCATCCTGAAAAATCCACTGAGACTAGATGACTGCCGGTGACAAGACAGGAATTCCATGCTCAAAGAGTAACGGGTTCGATTTCTACAGAATATTGATTTATTTACATAGCTTCCAAACTAATATGTCAGTAAATATTGATCATCACGTAAAGTATGTCATAACATAACATAGATTTAGACAATCCGCCGTGGAGCAGTGGTTTACAGTTTGAACAGAAATCCCCCTGAAAATGCTGAATAGGTAAACAAGTTCGCTGCCATGATAGATGCAGCATCTCTTGATGCCACTGAAATGTTATTGCTAGGTGACTTCAATATTGATCTGTTGAAACCTCATCAGTTATAGACAGAAATGTTTTCCTTATACAACTTATCTCAGATTATTGACACTCTTACCTGTATAACCTCAACCAGCAGAACATTAATTAATCATGTGCATATCACTGACTCACAAAACATCATTGAACAAAATTTGAATGGATAAAGTTACCATTTTTGCAGAAAAGTGTCACTTGGGCAACAAAAAAGAAAAAAAAAAATCTAAGATCCCCAAACAGGCCAAAAGCATGTGACCCACAGACCCTTGGCAACATTTAAGGAAAACATTTTTCTTGATGATCTCTTCCACTCCCCTTTTTCCCGTGTCTACAAACCCAGAAGAAGCAGTAGAGCACTGGCTACAAACGTTCAGTTCTGTTTATGATAGACATAATCCACACTGAACACGTAGAGTGAAACACACTCCTCAGCCTAAACAGATGACCAAGATGCAATATTCCCTCGTGAAAATATTTCTGTTTAGACAAGAAGGAAGTCAGAGGAATTCAAGAAACAGCTAATTAAGGTGAATTCACTCAAAGGAGCTGCCCAAAAGAAATATTACCAGGATTATTTTCCAAACAAAACTCATAATCAGTATGGAAATCTATAAACGAACTTACAAATAAAATACCCCAATCTAAAACCATGCCATATAAGCAACGTCATGCCATATTATGAACTCCATAACCATTTCACAAGTGTGGCTGAATGCACTATAAAACAAAATCATGCTCAACTAGATAACCTTGAAAAATTAACCATGTTTTGCGATTTCAAGAATATTCATTCACAGTTGAATGCACTTTAACGTCTTTAACTGATGTTGACTACTCCTTATGTCATTTGAAGGAGACAGGGACTCGTGGATTTGATGGAATTAATGGCAAAATTCTGAACGCATACATACTTTCATCAGTCAATTACTGTTCGACAGTGTTTGACTCGACCAGCGCAAATTCAATGAAACCTTTAAGTATCTAGAAACGTACCTTTAAAGCAGTTCTAAAATCTTCAAGCCTTACAAAATCAGATTATGCTCAAGTTGGAGCTCTTCTATTAAAGGATATGTTTACTATCGTTGAAGAAATGTTCGAGCAAAGAACTGTATCTGGATTAGCCACGCAAACTATTCAATTCAAATTCAACAAGAATTCTATAAATTCCACGAAACTCCAGGATCTCTACCTAGAACTGACTTACCTAAAGCAAATCTTTGTTATTCTGGTCCTCTTCTCTGGAACTCACTTCAGCCTGAGCTTAAATGCCATCGCAGCTCAGAATCTTACAGAAGAAAATTTAAAAACATTTTGTACACACAAGTTACGTATATATGCGGTAAAAATTCATATTAGTAATACCTGTCCGAATGCATGATATGAACAGTTTACGTACTTTCCCAATGCAGTTATGCTGTTCACAAGCACTACTGTAATTTGCTATTGCAAATGGTTGGACATAGTGTATGCAAACGTCAATATGTGAACCATTTATAATGTGTTCGTGCAGTGTGTGTGCGTGTGTGTGTGTGTGTGTGTGTGTGTGTGTGTGTGTGTGTGTGTGTGTGTGTGTGTGTGTGTGTGTGTGTGTGTGTGTGTGTGTGTGTGTGCGGCTCATAATCATATGTACTTTTTGGGTGGTGGTGGCGGTGGAGGTGGTGGGTAATATGTGTGTGTCTGTGGGGGGAGGGGGGGGGGCATGGAGTTCTTTCTTTCTTTCTTTGTTCTTCTTATCCCTTTTCTTCATTTTCATCTGTTGGTTTTTGCTTACCATCTGTTATCATTTGTGTGTGTGTGTGTGTGTGGGTGTGGGTGTGGGTGTGGGTGTGGGTGTGGGTTCATAATGTTAACGCATGTTTGAATCTCTCTCTCTCTCTCTCTCTCTCTCTCTCTCTCTCTCTCTCTCTCTCTCTCTCTCTCTCTCTCTCTCTCATACGCTTATGATAATGACTGATGCTTCAATATCCTCTTTCCGCGTAATTGTATTATGTAGGCTACTATTTGGTGTGGGGGGGGGGGGGGGGGGAGGGGGGGAGGGGGTGCGTGCTCGCGCCCGTGCGCATGCGTGCGTACGCGTGTGTGTGTGTGCATACGTGCGTACGTACGTACGTACGTGTGTGTGTGTGTGTGTGTGTGTGTGTGTGTGTGTGTGTGTGTGTGTGTGTGTGTGTGTGTGTGTGTGTGTGTGTGTGTGTGTGTGGTGTGTGAGCCAACGTAGGGCTCACATAATCATATGTACTTTTTGGGTGGTGGTGGCGTTTGTGGTGGTGGGTGATGTGTGTGTGTGTGTGTGTGTGTGCGTGCGTGCGTGCGTGCGTGCGTGCGTGCGTGCGTGCGTGCGTGCGTGCGTGCGTGCGTGCGTGCGTGCGTGCTGTGTGTGTGTGTGTGTGTGTGTGTGGGAGGGGTGGGGTGGGGCTTTAGTTCTTTCTTTCTTTCTTTCTTTATTTATTTCTTTGTTCTTCTTATTCCTTTTCTTCTTTCTCATCTGTTGGTTTTTTGCTTACCATCTGTTTCTTTTTCTAATTTTTTGTTGTTGTTGATAATATTAACGCATGTTTGAATCTCTCTCTCTCTCTCTCTCTCTCTCTCTCTCTCTCTCTCTCTCTCTCTCTCTCTCTCTCTTGAAAACGTACCTAGCTTCGTGAACAAGACTGCTGAACATATACCGGTGTACTTGAACATAAATGCCTCATGAATCAAAATTAATTCCTCCTCGTGCTACGCTTGATAGTGACTGACGCTTCTATATCCTCTTTCCGTGTGATTGTATTATGTAGACTACTATTTGGTGTGTGTGTGTGTGTGTGTGTGTGTGTGTGTGTGTGTGTGTGTGTGTGTGTGTGTGTGTGTGTGTGTGTGTGTGAGCGCGCGCGCGTGCGCATGCATGTGTGCGCGCGCGTGCATGCGTACGTGTGTGTGTGTGTGCATGTGTGCGTGCTTGCGTGCATGCGTGCATACGTGCCTCTGTGTGTGTGTGTGTGTGTGTGTGTGTGTGTGTGTGTGTGTGTGTGTGTGTGTGTGTGTGTGAGAGAGAGAGAGAGAGAGAGAGAGAGAGAGAGAATGCGAATGCGAATGCGAATGCGAATGCGAATGCGAATGGTTTATTCATTAGGCCATAGCCCCTTATGAAGGGGGTGAGTAAACACAAGACATCAACAATGAACTTGTTCATGATATAGGGCATTTGAAATACACGATTACGAGGTCATAATTTCTCTGAACTTAAAAGCTTTATACAAGAAAAGCGATAGAGAGAGAGAGAGAAGAGAGAGAGAGAGAGAGAGAGAGAGAGAGAGAGAGAGAGAGTTTTCAATGTTTATGTTTTTTTCCTCAGTAGGCCTGCTTTTTGAATCATCATTGTTCTTGCTATTATTGTGTAACAGTATTCTGTGTCAGTATCCTTAGTCCATGAAGGGTCAAGGGCCAGAGAGAAAAAAAACACATCTTCTTGCTTATCTGTTGTTTTGAGAAATAAGATGATCGATTAATTAATTAGTTAATCAGATCAACCAATCTGTCACACTTAATCAGTTAATCAGATCAACCAATCTGTCACACTTAATCAGTTAATCAGATCAACCAATCTGTCACACTTAATCAGTTAATCAGATCAACCAATCTGTCACACTTAATCAGTTAATCAGATCAACCAGTCTCTCACACTTAATCAGTTAATAATAATGAATACTTATATAGCGCCTATTCTCGGCTAGAGACCAAGCTCTAAGCGCTTTACAATCAACACTCGCTTACACAACGGGCTGCCTACCTGGGTAGTGCCGACTGAAGAGCTGCCAGCTGGCGCTTCATTCAGTCGTTTCCCGTGTCATCCAGTCAATATTGTTCAATATCGTTCACTCAGTTTCTTTACTTCCTTCATTCTTTCCATTTCTTACGCAGGGTGCATGCTGTGTGTAACGTGTCATCCATACCAACGGCCAAACTGTCCTACTCTTCCGAAAGTTGGTGATGGGATTTTACGTGTGTGCAAGATATTATGCGTGCGTTCACACACGGAACCTCGGTTTATAGTCTCATTCGAAGGACTGTATGGGAAATGGAGTCAGAACTAATGTTAACTCCGAGGGAAAAATCCCCCTGTACCGAAACGCCCCGGCGGAGATTCGAACCCGCAACCCCAGGATCACTAAGATTACGAGTCAGGCGCTCTACCAACTGAGCTATTCCGGCTCCCATAGTTAATCAGATCAACCAGTCTCTCACACTTAATCAGTTAATCAGATCAACCAATCTGTCACACTTAATCAGTTAATCAGATCAACCAGTCTCTCACACTTAATCAGTTAATCAGATCAACCAATCTCTCACACTTAATCAGTTAATCAGATCAACCAATCTCTCACACTACACAGACTGGATATCAACCAGATTGTAAAAAGCATTCCCCTCACACCCTTTACTTTGTTAGGGTCACGTGTTCAAGTAGCATTGAAGACAGTCAGAGCTGTACGTCGAGGTTTATCCCATGGGGCAGCTGTTGTTGCCGGATTTGTCTCGCTGGAGATCTGAAAATGAGCAAGGACAATCCCTTGTCTGTTTAGTCATTTAATTTTGGGTCTGTATGTGCACCTGAATTACTTTGTGGATTGTTGCATTTATTCTTCATGTCTGTGTACTTCTTATAAAGAAAAACAAAACAAAACAAAACCAAGCCTCCGAACCTCGTGACTGAACGTTAGGGGTCATAGGCACCGTACGTCTTCACGAAGACATATGAATTACTTCCCCTTGTTCTTCGGCATGGGCGTTATAGTTTCCCCTGTAGTTTACAGCTCTCTCTGACCAAGAGATAAAGAAGGCCGTAACTTCTGCGACATCATCGGTGCCTGACTGCAATTTATATAAACAAATACCTGTTCAAACTGCCGTTTAATTCCCGATGCAACGTGTATAAAACTGCCGCCATCATGAAGGTGCGGTTAAAGTTGACTGGTATTACAAAAGCTGTTGACGTTGGTGATGCTGAGCAGTGTACGCTTTCGCAGCTTAAGGAGAGAACGGCCGATGTTTTTGAGCTCGGAGGAACGTGAGTGTTAATTTGTACTGTTTGGAGTGCAGATTTACTGTTCGGCAAGTCAAGTATGAATTTATTTAAATGTGTAGTTTGGAATGCCGACATGAGTACTCTCTGCGGGTTGTTCCATTTGATGTTCATTGGTCAAATCCCGATGGAGAGTCCCCACTCTCCGGGTTGTGTGAAATTGAAAGTGAAAGTGAAACTCAAACTGAAAATCATTTGATTATTTGAACCAAACACAAATGACACACTATATCAAAAGAAAGAATAAGGCAGATCTTCATTTCTTTGAGGGAAACAGTATATGTGCAGAGTGTGTTCTTGATAATGCGGGAAGTCCAGCACATTTCTTTGAGGGAAACAGTCCAGTTGGAGTTTGGAAATAGATCCACATGAAGATGAAGAGCTGGCTAGGGATGGGTTTGGGGTAGGGGGGAGGGGGGGGGGGGGCGGAGAGAGTACTTTCTAGAGTATGAAGGGGAAGAGAGGCCAGTTGAGCAACATGAATGTCCAGCCCACACTGACTCATCAGAAGCTGGGATGTTGACAGAGAAGGTTGAGGAGAGAAGGGTGTACCAAACACAGATGGCAGAAGGATAGAAAGAATGTCTGTAGGCATTTGAGTAGACATGAGTGAGCAGACATGAGAGCTAAGCTTGAGCAGACATGAGAGATAAGCTGCTCTTGGGGGTTGTCGTCAAGATAGGGAGAGAATTCAGAAGTATATTGTCCATGGGTCGCAGATCAAAAAGGCTGTGAAGGACTGTAAACACTTGATCTGAATTTAAATTTTATAATTTACTTTCATGGTATAGTTTAATTGCAGTCAGAATGTAAAGATTCAGAGGGGCTCTTGACCTTAACTGCTTACTGGAAGGCTGGTCATTCAAAGTTGTACATGTAGAATGATATAAAGGTCCATACAACACTCATTCCCCAAACAAGGGTTCAGATCTGAAAATCTGGGAGCTAGAGGCATTAATGTATTAAAACTGTTCATGCTTAATGACTCAAATCAATGTGTTCTGAGACGTTATGAGACTTGTGCACTAAAATGTTTTTATGTGTGTGTTTTTGGTGTGTTTCTTTTAATGAAACTGTATTAATGACACCTGAATAAGAACTCTTGAATGACATGGCTGGCTTTGGTGCATGTGAAGCTGACTAGGCTCTGTCATTTCACATTGTACTGTGTATTACTATTAACAACCTCGTACTGTCTTTAAACAGTATTACAAAATAAAAGTGTTAAAACAATGAAAGAATCAATTGCTGCCACTGATATATATATATATATATATATATATATATATATATATATAATACACACACACACACACACACACACACGCACACACTCACACACATACACACACACACGTATACACACACACACACACACACACACACACACACACACACACACCACACACACACGCACGCACACACATACTCATGTACCGAGGAGATTTAGTTATACTGCAATATCAAATTTACACAGACATCAAGAAATTGCTCATTACTGGAATATAGATTTGGTGATTTTTTTTTTTTTTTAAATGGAGTTCTCTTCACCAAAGAAAATGGTTAAATGTTTTAAACATTCAGTGATCCATCTTGATGACACTAGTCATAGGAACCAGCTTTAAGTACAAGAATGGCAGTTAGCAGTGATGGTATGTACTTAAGCATCAACAAACTGTGTCAATAAACATCAAAAGTTCTCAGTTATTTGACCTTTTATGCTACACTGAATTAACTACTCATTCTGAATGAATCCAACCCATGACAATTGCCATGATGTTTTCATTTATGTATTGAAAATATAGCCACCTGTTCCAAAAAGGCAGATCAGGATTTTTCCATGCAGTGTTATCAACATTAATTTATCATTTTCGTTATGTATGTATAATAAAAGAGAAATCAATAAGCCACCAGATATATTTGACTGAAAGGAGCTTTAGTTTAAGTTATATGTTATTTAATTCAAGGCAGTCATTTATTCTAAGAGTAATTTCTGTTCCTCGACACAGTATTAAACTTCTATGATAAGTACTTCACTATACTAATTTATTATTTACTGACTGTGTGAGTAGATGCAGACATCAATTTCTATGTCTTTGTTTACAATTAAGTTGATTATTGGTAATGATGACTTTGTTATGCTGTTGTTGTGATCACCTTTGTTCTATTTCAGTTTTGCTTAGGAACTGTGACTCTGGGGATGTTTAGGACTTTTATTATTATTATTTATTTTAGCACTTGCATTATTTTTTTTTACAGAGAAAGCAGATTTGAATCAGTCGTAATGCAGTTTTGTTCATAAAGATCTGGGAGTAAATTTCTACTCACACACACACACACACACACACACACACACACACACACACACACGTGCGCGTGCATAGCACATGCACACACTCACACAAACACACACACACACAAACACACACACACACACACATGTGCATACACAGACAGACACACACACATACACACACACACACACACACACACACACACACACACACACACATACACACACACACACACACACACACACACACACACACACACACAAATGTAGCACAGGCACACACTCACACACACACACACACACACACACACACACACACACACACACACACACACACACACAACACACACACACACATACACACACTCACTTACACACACACACACACACACACACACACACACACACACACATACATACACACACACACACACACACACACACACACACACACACACACAGATTTTATAATGTGTCTCTATTTACATATGAATTTATTCATTTCTCTGTTTCATTTTTTAAAAATTGGAAATAATGTGTGAAAATATGTAGAGACTTCAGAGTATGAGACTTGCTGTTTACTCTGCGTTTAATGATTAGATCAAAATGAAAAATGTTCTTCTGCCACTGTCTAAATTGTTGTTGTTGTTATTGTTATTGTTGTTGGTGGTGGTGGTGGTGGTGGTATTCATTCATTTATTGTATGTATAATGCTTGCAGTTGTTTCTAGTGATTGCAGCTTTATTCATTCAGGAATCCATTGTGACTCATTTCCTGAATGTGTGCACAGCACTTTCAGCCTGAGCCTGAACAAGAAAGATGCCTTGAGTAGGGAAGACCTCACCTTGTCCCAGCTGGGCATTGTTCCTGGAGACTTGGTCTTCGTTTTATGCACAGATGCCATCCTGCCCAGCAACCGCAACAACAGCACTTCTGGCACTGACAATGTCACTCCTTCTGCATCTAGCAGTAGCCTTGCCACTGGAGGTGACTTTCAGGGCAGTAGTTCTGCAGGCTGTAGTGGTGTGACATGTCCTGAAGGGACTCCGCTTGGCGGAAAGGAATCAAATCAGCAAGTGGTGGAGGCAGTGCCACAAACAGTGTCTGAGGAGCAGTCTGCTACTGACGTGGATCCAGTGCAGACCACAGGGGAGGAATTGGCTGCTGGTTCCACTTCAAGTAATATTCTGCTTCTGATTATGAAGAACAAAAATCACTTGCCCCTTGACCTTCATTTTTCTCCTCTCCATAACTAATCCTAGTAAGCGAGTACTTTTGTAACAGATGATACAATTACAAAGCATGTATAGAAAATCACCACATGTTTATGACATTTAAAAAATCAATTTTATCTTTATTCCTTTTTTTAAAAAGCTGTTAGATTTCATTTTTTTGAGCACTTAATTTGTGTGTGTGTGTGTGTGTGTGTGTGTGTGTGTGTGTGTGTGTGTGTGTGTGTGTGTGTGTGTTTTCTCTACAGTTTCCTGTTTAACTATTAGATTACTACTTTTCCATAAAGCATCAAATTAAATCTTGGAGCTCACATACCAAACAAACAAATGAAAAACTAAAATTTGTACATCTAAACCACACCATTTTGCATAAGAGATATACAATTGGATGTAGTTTGCTGTGAATTAGATTGTTTTGTGTTGGTCATGCTTTTAACTCCTTTCTGATGCATCTGGAATTCATCTGTGATCACCAGGCTGACTGGTCCTTCAGCATACTGCCTTCAAAGTTCGAATTAAGGAGAAGAGACAGTACAGTCTACATGTCTTTCTGAGCTGTTGTTATTGAATCAGCTGCACATAGGCTGCTAAACTTTCCACAATCATATTGAATGGACAGTCACCTTTTACAGTCACTTGTTGCACTCAAGCCAAAAAATGGTGTTATTAATGTTTTAGAGGCAAATCAAAGCAGATTCACAGTAGTGGCAGCTTTAACAAACACTGATGTCTCCAAACAATGCATCTAAACACTTACAGCTTTTCAAATACTTCACGTGAAAATGAAATGTTTCGTCAGTCAGAAGGGGCAGAATAAAGGGTTTGTTAGGTAAGTGGAGTATAACGGACAGGCAGGATAAGGTAGGAAGGTAATTTAAAGATTAAAGGTCTCGTGAATGAGAATCTTTAAAATGTGGATGGCATGTCAGGTTGTAAGATTGTTCAGCTTGATGGTTAACATTTTTCTTTCAGTTTTGATCATGTACTTTCAAGCCTTGATGCTTAGGTTTTTTGTGTGATATGAAACTGAAAGAGTTAAAAAAAAAAACAAAAAAAAAACAAGAATCAAAGACTGATGCCCAAATCAGTTATAAATCTTTTAATGTGGGAACAAGGGCCTGAATTGATGGGAATCAGGAAACAAACATTTGAGTATGAGTTCACGGATGAGTATTTGGCAAGGAGACATTTGTGCTGAGTTTACCTCTTTAGGAGTCGGTTTACTTTCTTTCCAGTCGGTTCAACATTGCAGTGTTGGGTTACTGGTGGTTGAGATGAGTTTAGTAAATGAGTGGTAAGCCCTGGTAGCCTAGAAAAGAAATTTTGGTTCTTGTAAAATTTTATAGAATGAATAAATTTGTCCATATGCATATGAACATCTGCTTAAAAGGTACAAGAGTTCAATGTCCAGTTAAGGCTTTATGATGAAATTCAGAACGCTTGAAATTTTCCTTTTCAATGAACATTGTGGTGACTTTAAAGTGTGGTATGTAGCAAGAGATGTAACTTTTCCTATGTTATGAGCCATTTTCGTAATTCAAAAGGAGTAAAATGTTCTCACCCAATATAGAGTCTAAACTTGGGGAGGAGGTGTGTGTGTGTGTGTGTGTGTGTGGCAGGGACGGGGGCATCTTCTCATTCTTCTGTTTACTGCCCCTAGCCTTGATGTAAAATTTACCAGGAAGTGAAGTAAAATCACCTTAATGCCTGTAATTCAGTTATCTGGTTGTGCAGTTTATGATGAAATCACTTTGTGCATTATTATCTGGATTCTGTTGTAGCCTGCAGTGAAGACCCACAATCTCCGTCCCCATGCCCTCTGGAGGACCCAGAAGTGAACCGCTGTCTACAAGAGCCCCTGCTCTGCCGGGAGTCAACACCCACTTCAGTGCCAGCACTCCTCCGAGACCTGTTTGGAAGCGCTGCTTGTAGTAGGGCATCAGACGCCCTGTGGGTTGTGGTCCACACAATCATGCTGGAAGTGGGGTTCAGACCTCAGCAGGTGAGGCACAGAAATGGAACTGCTATCAGGTGACTGGTATTCCTTTGTATTGCCCTGTTCACTTTCATAGGATTATCTCAATTGGGCTATCTGCATTGTTTCTGACACTTCCACTATCTTTGGAAGGCTCTTTGGATTCTCATCTATTGCATATTTTGAACTGTTTCATCTTGGCTGAAATGAAAGGACAGTTGTCATTAAAGTAATACCTAACAGAGTTTTCTTTCTGGTTTGACCTTTTGACATGTTGTCATGTGTTCATGAGCAGGTTATTGCTCTGTCCCAAAGTTATTTTTGACATGTTGTCATGTGTTCATGAGCAGGTTATTGCTCTGTCCCAAAGTTATTTTTGACATGTTGTCATGTGTTCATGGGCAGGTTATTGCTCTGTCCCAAAGTTACTTTTGACATGTTGTCATGTGTTCATGGGCAGGTTATTGCTCTGTCCCAAAGTTACTTTTGACATGTTGTCATGTGTTCATGAGCAGGTTATTGCTCTGTCCCAAAGTTACTTTTGACATGTTTTCATGTGTTTCATGAGCAGGTTATTGCTCTGTCCCAGTTACTTTTGACATGTTTTCATGTGTTCATGAGCAGGTTTATTTTTGTACATATGCTGTCATGTGTTCATGAGCAGGTTATTGCTCTGTCCCAGTTACTTTTGACATGTTGTCATGTGTTCATGAGCAGGTTATTGCTCTGTCCCAGTTACTTTTGACATGTTGTCATGTGTTCATGAGCAGGTTATTTTTGACATGCTGTCATGTGTTCATGAGCAGGTTATTGCTCTGTCCCAAAGTTACTTTGACTAACTATGATTTTCAGAAGGTCAGAGGTACTAGATTGCATAATGCAAAATAATGGATCCATTGATGGAAACAAGGGTGCTGCAGTTTTTAACATCCAGAGAATTTGATCAAGGTTTATCATCTTGTAATGAGTTTTCTGATGATCATGGTGAAGTTTAATTGGTATTGAATTGTATTTGTGTGTTCCTGTTTTTAGTCTGTGGTGTTATTTCAAGTAAGAATTCTTAGTTTTCAACTGCATTCAATTACAAATCAGCCAGCATAGATCATGATGGATGAAACATGTCATGTTGTAGATGAAACAGCCACAGAGTGTTATAAGAAAGAAAAGTTCATTGCTTTTTTGTAATTATACCCTTTTTACTTGTCCTTTTTCATGTATCAGAATAATAAAACAATTTGTGTATGCTCTGTTCATAGCAAGATGGAGATTTCTCACTGGGATCTGGGTGGAGCAAACATGGATTCTACAAACAGGAGTACTATCATTTGTGTGTGAATGCCGAGCACAGCTGTTCCCTCATTGGGGTGCCAATGGGGCCAGTGGTCGTTGTGCATGGTAAGGATTTGGTGCACCTGGGTTTTCAGGTTTGATCCACCAGATACAGATTGTCACAAGATGTGTTTCTGACCTGTAATGTTACATAAAAGATGTCGTTCCTGAGTTGTAAAGTTTTTCCTTTTTCATTCTTTTAGGGATATCAGGGGGTTTTTTTGATTGTTTTTTGTGTGTGAATGGCTCATTTGTACTTGTAATTTGTTGTTTTTCATTGTGTTGATTGTGCTGTATTTTATGATTTTGAAAAAAAAAGTCAGATATCTGAGTGCTGAATGAGGGAAGAGAGTCTTTCCACAGTGTGGTGCCGTCCATTATTTGTTGTTTCTTTGTTGGTTTGCCTCCCAGCAAGAGCAGATTTTTTTCTTTGCACTGTTGCCAGGTGTTTACTTTAATTACTTTAATTTTTACTAAATGCCAAGTCTAGTCATAGACTTGTTATGTTGATGTTACGGGAGATGAAAAGTACAAACTTTGGTGTGTGTAGGAGTTGAACTTGAAAGTTTTGATCGCTTGTATATAGGCACTGTATCTCTAGCATCACCATACCATTATTGTCTACTTGTATGAAGTGTAAACTCGTCTTGAGATGCTTTGTTTTGTGTTTGTGTTTTTGGTTTTCATTCAGTTGTTGACCTCGATGCTGTTTTAAACATACAGTGGGTAGAAAGAAGTGGGATGAGGGTGGTGATACTGGTTGTGGAAGATAGTTACATGAAGTGAGGTTGTTTAAACTATGATACACGGTGCTTTGAAACAATAGAAGTTCACAATTTGGAATTGGGAAAAGGAATGTGATGATCAGTGATTAATTCAGATGTGTGGATAATTCAGCAGCAATTGGGAATGGGATACATATCACACATTGTATGATATATAACAGTACCAAAAACAAAACAAAAAGGGAAAGAGAAGATAACGTAAAATTCAGCATAAAGATTGGAAGGGGAAGAAATGGAATGAGTGTCAGGGTGGATGGGGGAGGTAATGGGGGAAAGGAAATAGTAGTTGGGAGAAAGAAAAAAAAACAACAACAAATTATATATATATATATTCTTTCTATTTTTCATTGTTACCCACCATCTCTTATTGGTCATCACCTTCTGATTGTTATCCCCTCATTCCTCCTGCCTTTCCCCAATTTCCCCATCTCCCTCTCCTTGCCCCTTGCAAAACCTGTACTTCTAGCACTTCTCCTCCCTTACCTGACTGTCCTGTTTTGTTCTTACTGTTTTGATAATGAGAATCCTCATCATTTATTTTCATTGCAGGTGTAACCAACGGAGACCCCCCTTTGAAAACTGATCCCCAAACGCTGAAGGTGTCAGATTATGTGCAGGACACTAACATCCATCAAGGTTGGTGCCATGTGTATGACAACTTGTATTGCTGTCAGTGTGGTATACCTTTTTATTGTTTTGCTCCTTTTAAAGAATACAGTGGGATGCATAATAACCCCCCCCCCCCCCCCCCTCAAATCTAGAACTCTCATTCCAAAATTATCAATCACCAAAATAGTTTAGCAGTTGGTGGCCAGCAAGGTGTTTACTTGCCCCGGGGGAGCATGGAGAATCAGTAGTTTGATTACACCAAAATGAGAAATGGTCATGTCATTGTGGAAAGACTCATCAGTCCATGTGTCTGTCCAGGGAAATCGTCATGGTATTGCTTAAGTGAAATAAGTTGATGTATTACTCGGGCTTAATACACTAAGGTTATCTCTGCACTCACACATGCATATGTGCACTCATGCACCCACCAAACATTCCACTGTCTGTGGGAATGGGATGTCGTGCATTTGCTTCTCTTCTAACACGACTGAGAACTAGAATCAAAGTTAGATGTAGTTGCAAGGTAAGGTGACTGCAGGCAGAAGTCTAAACAAATTTGAAAAGTTATTGATAACGCACCGCCAAAAGAAAATGTAAACAAACAAATCACAAGACAAAACATGATGCGTTTTGACCTCTTAAGTCTTCTTCAGGCAAGATAAACAACATTAGGGACAATGAAAGTGAAGGAGCAATCACTTATTTTCATCCAATTCAGCGCAAGATTTAAGAGGTTGAAAAGCGTTGTGTTTTGTCGTATGATTCGTTTGTCTACGTTTTGTTTTGGTGGTGCGTTATCAATAACATTTCAAATTTGTTGAGAACAAGAAATCGAGCCTCTACTCTACTTATGATTACACATGAAAAATCCAAATACACAAAAAATATAATCAAAACATAACAGATCAATACTTCCTAGTCCAGGGTTATTTACTACTATGGCTTCTTACCCAGCTAGGTTTTCTCACACTTACACACTTGCGCACTATACCACAGTTCTTTAACAAGTCACTGCACATTTGCTGCAGCACTGGTGATGGTGATGCCTTGAGTTGTCTGGCACCAGGTTCCAGGACTGGATCTCCGTGGTTGTCGCTGGGGGCTCTTTTTGTGAAGTAGAAATCTTCTTCTTTTTCTTTTTCACCCACATCAGGGTTTTGAACTCGGTCATCTTTCTCAGCTTGTCTTTGTCGCCTAAGCCCTGCCTTAAAGACCTTGCTTCCTTCCACTTCTGTCACTCAGACCAGGTTTCTTTCAATCCTAATCTGTCCTGCTAACTCTTGTCTGTCTCTTGTTCTCCCTCTGTCTCGTTCTCTGTTCAGTTTATATGGGAAAGGAAACAAAGAATATCCCTTGGGCCATGCCATAGCCTGTGTTGCTTCACTACCACCTTGTTTACATCCACAATGAACTTCCCGCTAGCTGCATTTTTCCACACATCAGCATTTATACACATTCCTATGTAACACCTTAGCAAACAACCACTTCTCACCAAGTGGACATTGAAAATTCTCAGTGACTTCTGGGGCCACTTTCACTCAGTAATTATCCTCTAGAAAGCTACAACAATGTTGTCCACATGCATACCAACCAGCCTGACAAAGCATCAGCACAGTGCCCTACAGCAATTCCGACTGAACAAACACAAGACTCCTGTTCTTCAAGTTAGTGGACTCGGTCTGGTTACTAAGCAACTTCAGCTGACTGGGCCTTTAGCACTCATTTGATAGTCCGAGGTCCTAGTGGATAGATTTGTCTCCCTTTCACTATCAGGAAGGTTCGAACTCAGGAAGGTCCTCATTGCCTCGGATGCCAACTATCACCTGATTATTTGTTACCTGATAACTTCGGCCTCCTTCACACAGTTCAAACATCTGTGCTAGGTGAGCGCGCTACTGCTAATTGGACGATTATCTATTTCTCCACCATGCTCAAAATTCTTGTCTAAAGCACTTAACTCATTGCAGACGCAGCTTTCTGCCACAACCACGACACGCTGAGACGCGCTATTTTCGGTATTTTTACAAAAAATATACAGACAGAACCAAACCGAATACAACAATAAATGTTATGTTTTTGAAACCTTCAAATCATGTTCTTTTAGAAAAAAAAAATACTACAGTCCTGTGCTCAGTACACACTTCACTCGCTACTGGTTTGAAAAGTGTAGGCAAACAGCTATCAGCAAAAACTTTTTTTCCACGTAGTATTGGATGAAAAATCAATATGATCATAACTGTAGTCAACACAGTGTGTAGCAAACAAATAAAAACAATGTATCTTTCACACACACAACTGTGTGCATGGTCCAAACCTCAAACAGAGTGCTGCTGTCACATATTTGAAGAAAAAAGGCAAAAATTTCATCATCATTTGGTATGTGCAACTCACCACCATTACTCATATCCCCTCTGTCCGATTCCGCAAGTTCGGAAAACAGTTTGGAAAGTTCGACAAGTTCGGAAAACAGTTCCAGTTCTTCATTTGATGTTCTTCCATTATTCTTTCAATTACTTCTTGAAATAAGATGTTTCTGTTCGCTACCACTCGCTGACGCTTCGGTGCCGACAACATGATGAACATGGGCAGCCAGAGTTATCTCCAGCTATCCCATAATATGAGCGAAAAAGTAGAATTAAATGCGAGATTACACCAAGGGAGAGTACCACCTAATAGAGGACATCCTCAGCTTTCTGTAGATACCAAGATTGTTTCCCTTAGACCGCACAGCTACATGTGAAAATTCGAGTAAATCGTCGATCACCTGGCAGGCGACGCGTCAGTGCCAAGCACTCTACCCGTCGCCCGCCAGGTGATCGACGAGGCGGCAGTGAGTTAACCCATTGTGAGAGAATTTACTCCATTGGCAGTGTCACACCCTAGGCATGCTAGATCTCTGCTTTTTGGTAGATTTTGGTGGGATAGGATGGGGAGTGGGGAGTGGTTTTGTCTGTTTACACATTTCTGCTGAAAAAAGAATTGGGGCTGATATTTTGAAACTGTTGTGTTCTCATCTGAATGAATGGTAGGAAGTGGAAGTAGCTGTTTTCAGTATTTTAGAACAAACTCAACTGCAGAAGGCAATGGATGTAGAAAGAAATGGAAATGTGATCAGTAATGTCCAGTTGGCAAGTCTGAGTCTGTCATCATTTCATGTTCAAGTTGCGAGCAGAGGGTAGATCAAAAGAAAGGAGGTGGTCGCAAGGGGATCCTCCCATGTTCCAGCCCAACCCTATCTCCACCTCCACCTCCATTTGCTGAAAACAACATACAAAGAACCTCCATCTCCCACACCTTCTCCTCCATTTGCTAAAAACAACACATAAAGAGCATCATCATGCTGGTGGTTAAATAGAGTGAAGTGCTAGCTTGGCATTTGCATTACAACACTGGTTTATAGTTCTCTGTGTTCCATTCATCATTTGCATTTTAGCAGAAGATGTTTCTGATAGCCTACACATTCCTTCATGTCCTCTCTTCCCTTGTCCCCCTTACCCCACCCTGACCATCAGTTTTAACTCGCCCCTTGCCCCAGATATGGCCCCCATCTTCCTCCCTCATCCTACCCCACCCACACTGTAGTGTTTCCTCCCCTTTGCCCTTGGTTGAACTTACCACCCATGTGCAGTAGGTAGGAGTGAACCAGAACAGGAGGGATGAATGAGGACTGAAGTAGTCGTTGATGGACAGCATGAGGAACTGGCCTGGATACAGCATCTCTATACTGTTTTGCATGACTGTGAACAGAGACACAACTCAGTGTGTCCCTGTCAGAGTATTGTGTCACTGCACTCTTGACAACCTACAGTCACAGGATACTGAATGGAAGAATAAATGAATGAGTGAATGAATGAATGAAGGGAGGAACATAACATGTAGATCCTGAGTGTTGTGTATCTTGCCTGAAGAAGACATAAGAGGTCGAAACACGTGTTTTGTCTTGTGATTCGTTTGTCTATGTTTTTTGGCAGTGCTTTATCAATAACTTTTCAAGTATATAAGTTGCAACGAGTCAGTCATGAGTCACTTTTGTTTCATTTTGTATATGTGTGTGATCTTGTGGTGAACATTTGAAAGGGTCTGTGTGCATGAAATGCAGATGAGTGTTTATTGTTGCAGATGTATGCAGTGTGTATAAAAACTTGGAAAGGCTTTCACGCACAGTGAAAGATTTGATCTGTCAGCGCTTGATGTCCCAGCTTTCTGAAGGTTTGTGTGTATGTGTGTGTGAACAGGTGATTTGTGTGTGTGTGTGTGTGTATAGTGTGGGTGTGCTTGCATGTGTGCGTGTGTGTGTGTGTGTGTGTGTGTGTGTGTGTGTGTGTGTGTGTGTGTGTGTGTGTCCAGAAATAAAGAAATCTGTGTTTGTTTGCTTATATACTACGACCATTTTGTAATCAGTCACTTCCAACTGCACAACCACGTCACATGTAAGCACTCCACCTGAAGATTGTCAGAGACCATAACCTTAATACAACACACAAGAGCATAGAACAGTACAGCATGATGAGTATGATACAGCAATAACATCAGCACAACATAAGCCGCACAACATAGCATGATATAATATATCAGCAGAGCACAATAGGGTATGATATAATATATCAGCAGAGCACAACAGGGTATGATATAGCATACCTCAGAATCAGCATAGCACACTTCACAACCATACTTTTTTAAAAATAAGTATTTGTTTTATTACTAGGATGATTATGTGTAAGTCATTATGCTTTTCCTCACATGTCTTACAAGTGTGAATGTGTTTTTATTCCAGTGTGTGGCTTTCCAGTGTCGGTAGGACTCCTCTCCCTGTCATATGAGGTTAAGGTACTGACTGGAGGTTCTGTTATCTTTGTTTGTACTGTCGTTGTCATTGGAATCTTCTTACCTCTTATTATCTACACCTGCAAAACACAGGGTGTATGCCCATAGACTTGCAACTTGTGTGCACGTCTTTAGAAAAAGGAAGAAAATGGATAATCTGACTAACTGAAAAGACACTGTCATACAAGAAATACAAACGCTGTGATAGTATATGTGTGCCATCGTGTACCGGTGGAAATGGAGGACACGTATAAACATCGCATGCATCCTATGTGAGAAACTGGAGGAATAAATGAGATAAATGAAAATGAGTGACTGATATTTGAATGGTACGGGAAACGACTGAATGAGCACCAGTAGGCTGCTCTTCGGCCGGCTCTACCTGGGTAGGCAGCCCGTTGAGTGAGTGAGGTAGTGTGTTTATTGTAAAGCGCTTAGAGCTTGGTCTGTGACCGAGGATAGGCGCTATATAAATACCCAGTATAAATATGTGCATGCATGCACACGCACGTACGCACAGGCATGGTCTTGTGCATGCACATACATACACACACACAAACATGCAGCATGCAGGTAAATACTTGCTGAAGTCAGCTTGAAATATATACTTAAAATTCTGAATGATAAATGGAATGAAGACATTTACTGTTATTTTCATTTTGGCCTGTCAAATCAAAGTTTCTGATTATGGATTTGGGTGTTTTTGATGTTATGCTGTTGTTATGTTATGATTGTATTAGTTGGTTCTGTTTTGTGTTGATAATAGGAATAAACAATTAATTGTGTTAATAGATATATTCAGTGCTGATCTTACAATTATTTCATTTGTTTTGATTTTTTCCCCTAATTTGGGGAAGTGAGTGTGGAGTCTTCTCTGTTCACCTGTTGGTACTGCATCCTGGCTTCGTCGTTGGAGTGTTTCTTTCCTCTTAGTTCCCGCCTCTTGTCACATAGATCTAAGACCTTGTTTGTAACCCAAGGCTGGATCTTCTGCTTCTTTCCCACAATTTCTTCAGCTGTTGTAGTTAGCACCTCTGATGTTTTTAGCAAGGGTGTCTACATCACTGTCCACTAAGTTGAGGGCAGCAAACTTCCCGCCTACTTGAGCCTGAACACCTCTGCAATTTTGGGGTCCTTCAACTTCTCTAGGTCAAAGCGAATGCGGGGGTTCTTTGGACAGCACTTACATTTTAGCTTGAGCTTGAAGGTTGCTAGGACAAGATCGTGATCGCTTCCAATGTCGGTGCCTGGGAATGTTTTTGCTTTGTTGATGCTGGACTTGTAGCATTGTGGGGCCAGAATGAAGTCTACTTGGTTGTGAGCTTGTCCATTTGGTGAGTGCCAGGTTGTAATTCTGGACAGCTTGTGTGGGTGGAGAGTGTTGGCAAGGGTAAGTCGATGGCTTTTGGCAAACTCCAGCAGTCTAAGGCCTCTGTCATTGGTTTCCCCAATGCCGAATTTTCCTGCTGTTCCTGCCCAATTCCGGTAACCATCTGGGCCAACCTTGGCATTCCAGTCTCCCAGGATTATGAGCATGTCTTTCTTTGGCACTGTTGCTATGATGGAGTCAGTCTGCTCGTAGAACTCCTCGATTTCCTCGTCGTCATGGTCTGATGTTGGAGCATAGGCCAGGATGATCGTCAGGTTATGGGGTTTTGCAGAGATACGGATGGAAATGAGTCTGCTTGAAATGGGTGTGCAGCTGATGACACTGCCTGCAATTTCTTTCCGTACGATGAAGGCCACCCCGTACTCATGTTTTTTCTCTTCCCCAGAGAACCAGATCTTAGTCCTTCTTCTGTTGTTGTTTCACCAAAGCCAGTCCATCTGACTTCGCACAGTCCTATGATATCCTAGCGATAGCGCTTCAGTTCGTGGGTAAGTTCTTGTAGCTTGCCACAGGCATAAAGGGTGCGAACATTCCATGTTCTGATGGTTGTGCTTTTGGTGTGCTTTGAGAAGTCAGGAAGAAGATGAAGACAGCTGAGGAAAATTGGATAGAGGAGCAGTGCGAAGCAATCGAGAAAGGCATGGAAGCAGGGAACAGCAAAGAAGCCTACAACACACTCAAGACCCTCAATAAGACTAACAAGACAAGATCAGCAGTAATCGAAGATAAGGATGGCAAGCTACTGACAGAGAATGAAGAAGTCCTGAAGAGGTGGACAGAATACTGTGAGGGCCTCTACCCAACCCAGACACATCCATTTTGCAGGACAACCAGCGACCCGCAGACAGTGAGAACGGTCTCCAAGTACTGAAGGAGGAAGTTGAGGCCGCGGTGCAGAGTCTGAAGCCAGGGAAATCCCTAGGAGTGGACAATGTCCCAGCTGAGCTTGTGAAATACGGAGGGAAAGAGAGCACAGAGGCACTAACAATGCTTTGTCAGAAGATCTGGACAGAAAAGAAGTGGCCACCAGAGTGGACCCAGTCATTGGTGATTCCCTTACCCAAGAAAGGCAACCTCAAACAATACCAAAATTACAGGACTATAAGTCTGATCAGCCACCCCAGCAAAGTCATGCTTCGCATTATCCTCAACCGACTGAAACCCAAGGCTGAGGAACTGCTATCAGAAGAACAAGCAGGTTTTAGAAGAGGGCGGAGCACTGTGGAACAAATTTTTGACTGCCGAGTCCTGATTGAAAAGCATCTACAACACCAAAAGGACCTCTTCCACAACTTTATTGACTTTAAGAAGGCATTCGACCGGGTGTGGCACAACGGCCTATGGCAGGTTCTCAGAGACTTCAACATTGATGAGAGGCTCGTCCAAGTCATCCAGGCCCTCTACGAACACTCCAGCAGCACAGTACTTCTCAATAGCCAGCAGGGCCAGTTCTTCCCGACCACAGTCAGAGTCAGGCAAGGGTGCCTACTATCTCCAGTCCTTTTCAACATCTTTCTGGAGAGAATCATGCAAGAGACCCTCGAAGAACACCACACCTCCATCAGCATTGGCAGAAGGCCGGTCTGCAACTTTCGTTTCGCAGAGGATATCGACCTCATGGGGGGCAGCAACACTGAGCTCCAGGATCTCAAAAACAGACTTGTCACAAGAGCAAGTGCCTATGGCATGGAGGTCAGCACAGAGAAGTCAAAGGTCATGGTCAACAGCACGACTAACAGCAGTGCCAACATAACCATGAATGGTGAGCCCCTGGAAGAAGTGACCAGCTTCAGGTACTTGGGAGCAACCCTGTCCAAAGATGGCACCTGCACAGCAGAAATCCGAATCAGGATCAACTCCGCATCAGCAGCGATGGCCAGACTGAACAGAGTGTGGAAGAGCAAGATAAAATTCCACACAAAATTCCGGCTCTACAAGTCACTGGTGGTCTCCATCCTCTTATATGGTTGCGAGACATGGACACTGATGGCCGAAACAGAAAGAAGAATCCAGGCGTTTGAGACCAGGTGCCTGAGGAAACTACTCCGCATCTCCCACAAAGAACACAAGACCAATGATTATGTGCGGAACCTGGCCACTAACCTAGTTGGGCCCCATGAACCACTTCTGGCAACCGTCAAACGACGGAAGATGGCATGGTTTGGCCACGTCATTCGTCACAACACCCTCTCCAAAACCATCCTTCAAGGTACCATTGAAGGAGGGCGCAGACGAGGACGGCAGAGAAAGAGCTGGTCCGACAACATAAAGGACTGGACCAAAATGACCATGCCAGATCTCCTCAAGACAGCCACCAACAGAAGAGCCTGGAGAGAAACGGCGGCTGCCTCATCACGTCCCCCCAGCGACCCCAGCGGTCAGGGGAATGACTGACTGACTGAGTGTGGAGTCTACTGTGCTACAATATGAATTTAATAAGACTGTGATTCATCATTCACAGTTAGGATATTGTCATATCTAAAATGCAGATTATTCTGGGAGGAGCCCGAATGAGAAAAACTGTTCAGTGCAAAAATTTTTCCAGAATTGACCAGATCTAGAAGAATACTGAAATCAGTTACTAGAAATACTTCTGACAGTGATTTTGGGGTTCACAAGATTGTTAGACCATTTGATTTTTTTTTTTTTTTATTGCTTGAACTTTTAAAAAACTAAACTAAGTAGAATTCAACACAGCCAATAGGATTGTTGATATATGACAATGTCTGTTTAGTGATATGTGTATTATTTCATCATTTCTGTGTGAAGAAAACTTCTGCCTGTCATAGCAGGTTCATGTCTGTGTGACGCAAGTTGGGGGTGGGTCGGTGTGTCCTCTAGGGGAAGGACTTATTTTTCTCTAATAGAGTTCAGTTAAAATTTCACCTCCACCCTCTCTCTTACTAGTGATGGAAGGAGCAACTAGTACTAGTCATAGAAAAAAGTTTCAACCTACATTTCTGGGAGATCAGTGAAGCTTAGGCACGTAGATTTAGAGTAGAGTGAGATAAGCGTTCTCTCTCTCTTGTTTACCCCTGTTGTCTGTGCGGCTACACTGTATTGTTCTGTATACAGCTGGTATAAGGAACAGTGAATTTTTCCCCAGGGGTTATCCCTTCTATTGCTGTGCCTGTTCCGGTTGGTTTTGGTCACTCAAGCCAAAGAAAGGGGGGGGGGGGGGGGGGGGGGTTGGTCCTCCCCACCCACAGGGTGGAACATTTTCCAACATTTGGAAATATGCATGCTAACTGATTAAGCACTGTTTAACACAATTGCATCATCTTCAGGCTCCATGCACGACTGTCCGCATGTGGATGGTGAATATGGGGGGGTTGATGAGGAGAGCGGTGAGGTGCCCACTTGTCTCTGATCTAGTGGAGAGAGAAAACACACATCGGCTATGGGAAGGCAGGGGAGAGGGGGTGGCGCGCGTGACGGATTCTGAAATTGACGTAATTTTTTTCTGCCCTTGTTGTCGTAGCCGGGCTGTCAGCTGGTTTCAAAGAGAGTTTCCGACGGATGGCTTGGAGAGTGAGGGGATGAGGGGTTGGAATTGGGAAGGAAGGGGGAAGGGGGCGTTTGAGAAGGGAGAGAATGGGCGACGCAGTTACAAAAGTGACGTAAACCTTCCTCGTGACACTTGCGCGCTACAGCAGGAAGGTGGGGGGGGGGGGGGGGGGGGGTTACTGAGAGGGGAGAGTTGGCATGTATTTGAAATCTATACTGCCGTTTGTGAGACAGACAGGAGAGAGAAAAGGGGGGGGAGGGTGGGGGGGGGAGGGAATGGCGTCTGTGTTTATACAGTGTGTATAAGAGGGTGGGTGTTTGGGACCGGTCGGGTGGGGTTGTCAAGTGACTGGTCATAGTCTGCTGTACTGCCAGTCTGAGAGCTTGCTTTCATGCAGTAGCTTCAGAATGCATGTGGTTTGGGAAACATTCTGCCATGGCAGCAAAGTTTCTGATTTCTTACAGTTCTCAGAAATGACCCTCAGAAACCCTGAAGAAACTGAGGGAAGAAGACTGTTGAAAGTCAAATCAGATGTAAAACAAAAAACAAGAACTTTAAAAAAAAAGTTTTCAAAGGATGATTTTTTTAAAGTCTTTTTGTTTAGCTTTTATTTAAAGATAGACTATCAGATTTATGATAATCTTATATGTTGGTAAGCTGATTATGTGTATAATGTATGTTTAGTGGTAATGAGAGGATGATGATAGCTTTTTATTTGTGTATCTATGTGTGCGTTATGACACTTAGTGGTGTAGTGAATTCACATGCCATGGTATTTGGGTAATATGCCAGATGTATCAATATGTGTCTTTGTTCCTTGATGTGAGCAGTCATGTTGGACTTAACATGTACACCTTAGCTAGGATGTCTTTGTGTGTATGGTGAGGTTGGAGGAGATGAATGTAAAAAATTAGGAATGGTAGGTTTCATTCATTTTCATTTTGTCACATAAAATGTGTTTCAGTATTGCTGAAGTCTAGTATGAAAAAGGTTGAGTGTGTGGGTGTGTGTTCACTGTCAGTTGAAGGTGCTGAGTTACCTGTCGGCTGGCAGTCTGACAAAGGTGGGCCAGGTGTGCCGGGATTTGAACGTCGCCTACAAAGACCCCTGTCTGTGGAGACGCCTCTACCTGCGGGAGTTTGGGCGTAAGGAAGACAGGGTTCCCCTCCTTCTGTGTTGTTCCACTGATCTTGAAACTCTGTGTGAATTTTATTGATTGGTTTCTCTGTTGTAAACAAAGTAAACTTCAAACGACATGTTAACATTAAATACTGAGCATGATGAATTCCAATTTTCAATCCAACTGCTGGTTCAATACTTTATCCTGGATGTGAAATGTGAGAACGTCTGGGAAAATTTTGTGATTGTATTTTCAGTCGATAATGATTAAGTGTGTTGACTGTACTTTTGTTAAATGGGAAAAGCAAAAAACTGTATGTAATTTATCACAAAACCATGATGATGATAAATATATATCACACACACACAAAAAAGATACGCTCTAAGAACTACGTATTAAGTTTTGTTCAGAGAGAAAGGAATTACAAAAGATGTGTGTGTGTGTGTGTGTGTGTGTGTGTGTGTGTGTATGTGTGTGCAGAAAATGGAGACAACAGCCTTAACAAAAACTGGTATCAGGTGAGCGCAGTGTGCAGCTGTCTCTTTTTCACTAGATCTTGTGTTGGCTCTGTCTGTGTTATGTGTGACTGTAAACCCCCTAGTCAGCCTTGGGTGACTGCACATAATTGGGATGGGCTAATGTGTCACCCATGTAACAAGGCTTTTAAAATACTGCAAAAAATATGATGTCAAGAGAGAAATAATGACAGTGCTGGCAAACAAAAGGAGATGTTTTCAGGAAGACACTATTTGATATCGTTTGAGCGAATGCTTGCAAATGATTTTTGTGTTCTGAAATAACAACTAACATGGCCCCAAACAATAGATAAATGCCAAATTGACACAAATAATATGCCAGTGTGGACAATGTAAGGCTGTTGTTACATGATTGTAAGGCTTGAACTTTGCTTTTAGTTATCTTTCTGAATTGTTTTAAATTTTGAGTGTTAACGATAGTTTACTACAGATTGAACCAGCTAATTTTAATGGACATGTGCATGTTGCTATCTTTTTCTTGTGCCTGAAAGGCTGTTTTTGTCCTCAACTTTGTGATGTTCTGTTAATGTTCTCACCAGCAGAATGGGCACCTGTTATTGAAAGTGGAGTGAGTTCACAGATTTTGCCATTTAAAACAAAGCACTGCACACCACTGAAGTGTGGTGTAAATGAAAATAACCCAGCTCAAAGGGAAGTATTATATTTTCATGACATACGCCAGTTAAGCCTAGTTCTCAGGTTGACTGCAAATCAACATGTGTGTCAATATTGCCCATCAGTAGAGCTGATCATGGAAAATGCCCCCATTAGCACATTCCTTGCATGGTCATTCACAAATGATCGACCTTTAAAGCAAGTCAAGTCATTCACAAATGATCGGCCTACAAGGCAAGTCAAGTCATTCACAAATGATCGACCTTTAAGGCAAGTCAACTTGTATTGGCAAATTAAATCTGGCACTTTATCATAGTTTACGTTTTTGCTGTAAATAATCAAAAGGGAGATAATGGATGATAAATTAACAGTTCCATTAACCTTTATTTCAAATCGCCTTTTCAAGCAGGTGTTTTGGAGGGGATTGTAAACAGATAGTGTTCTATACATGTTTTGGTGTTTAGGTAAAACAGAACCTTTTGTTGAAGTAGAAACATGTACAGAATCTTGATTTGTCCAGCTTCCTTCAGAATAAGAAAAGATTGCTTTAGCATTTATATTGCTGGACATGTATTTGTTCTAGTTGGTGGCTTTTACATATTTTTGTTGAGTGCATTTTATTAAATCCTCATGTTGAAAAAACAGTGATGTTAAGGCATACATTTCATTTCTGTTTCTATGAAAAATCACTTTGTTGTTTATGTAGTGGCTAGTTAATTTATTTTTGCATTTGTTAAAATATATTACTCCTGATCATGCAGTTGGGTACAGGTTGCATAAGAAAAATATTTGACCTCATGGAATTAGTGTTGTTGTCTATAGACAGTGACTTTCTGTCATTTTGTTTTTGGAGGGGTGGGTGGGAGGAAGGCAGGAAATACCTACACAGAAACAAACAACTTGAGTATAATTTACTGCAGATTTATTACTTGGCTGTATTTCATGGGACCATTACTTTCACACTATGTTAATTGCACATAAGGCAATAACAACACTAATATGGGTGTGAATAGGTGTTTTTCTGAGTGGACGCTGGGCAGTATAGCAGCAGACAGATCAGCCTGATTACTTACTTCTGAATGAAATAGCATCTAGTCAAATGAAATGTTGATGTATGTTGAAAACTTCGTCCATGGAAATGGTTTTTTAATCTGCCTTGTTGCCATGTTTGAAGCATATAACTACGAGTCTGGGTGCAGTTAATGCTACACTTCACTTTTCTAACATTAAATTCAAGTTGGCAGTTCTGCCTATGCTTCACCATGGGTAACCAGGCTCAGTGAGGATGGTGGGTAACATGTTACCTTTCACATAAGCTTTCAGATATCAAGCTGAATGCACCAGCTCCACACACAATCAAGTGCTACATTAAAACTTGCTTTGTTTTCTCTTTGTGGCCCAGTGTGGTGACAGACCTGAAAAGGCTATGCTGGGTTAGCCAGACAATAGTCATAAAACTGAACCACACTGTCTTATCACCCTGTCAAATGCTGTTGCTGCGCTTCAGAGTCTGAAGGTGTGGACATCAGCTGCCCATCAAGTGTGAAGATAGTTAAGTGTTGTTGAAGAACAGCAATTATGCCATGCGTTTGTACCTGGCTTTTTTCAACTGGGATATTTCCATAAGTTATGGGTTTGTTCATTTTGTTGTCTTCTGAAAGCTAAGGTGCTGAGGTAGCTTGAAAAATACATTATGTTTCAAAGATTCTATGACCCACTGTTATAATGTAACATTGTGCTGAGAATAAGAATAAACAAATTCCATCTCTTCTTCTCAGCTGTACAAAGATGCCTACCAAGCACGAAAAGAGCGGCGCCGGCTGTCACGGAGTCGTCAGCAGCTGTTGACAAACATGCCTCCATGGCTTCATCCACCGCCAAGTCACTTCCCACCCATTGTGCCCCCTCTCTACCCAGGGGGCATCGTTGGGGGTGATTATGACCTGAACCCAGACTTTGCTTCCAGTGAGTGACAGTGCTTTTGTACAGTTTATGTCTGGCAGAATTTTTTGTGTGTTTTATTTGTGTAAGTTGAAGCAAAAGAGAAAATTCAGAATTCATCTTGGGGTTAGAGTTTGGGCTCATATTACATGCATAATTTCTGTTTCTGTTTGTCAAGCTGTCTCTGTTTTTATCGCTTCCTCTTAGTCTGACCATCTCGGTCTCTGTCCCATACACTGCACACACACACACACACACACACACACACACACACACACACTTCGGAACAAACCGACTCCCATGCATGCACTTGGTGTACTAGACAAATGATATGCAATGCACACAAATTGCATATGCATGCATGCCACATACATATAACATCTACACAGATAAACAATTGTTTGGTGTCTTTTTTTCTTTGAAGCCATCCCACACCTTCAATTGTTTGATGTCTTTCTTTTAAGCCATCCCACACCCGCTTGGTGGACATCCTGGTGCTCCCAACCCTTTCCTTCCTCTGGGACCAGGCCTGCCCGGGGGGCCCTTCCTGCCACGCCCACGTTTTGACGATCCGTTTGGTCCTGGTGCCCCTGGGCCCCCATTCCTGTCTCTTGGGGATGCCACGTCCCGCAGGTCCCGGGCATCGCCCTTCTCTTCCATGGGGGGCCATCGCTTTTTTTGAACTGGTCAGAGAAGACCTTGTGTTGGGAGGATCTGCCATTGGATGCTTTCTGTGTGTGGTGTAGAGAGTGGTGCAGCAGGTGTTTGTGTCGGGGCGTTGGGGTTTAGGCTTTTTTTCTATTTCTTTTTCATTCATGAATTTTGATTTATTTTAGTTTTTTGCTTTATTTCATTTTGATGTATTTACTAAGGTTGGTCAGATCAGAATACTAGTTGAGTCATAATCATGTAAAATCAAGACTGGCTTTTCTTTTTTTTATATACCCAGTTTTCTTGGACAATACAACATCAACCTTTGTATGCATTTGTCTCAATCTAGCTTAATTGAAAATAGAATAAAAAAAGAAACAACCTTGCAGATAGATTAGATCTTGATTCTCGTGTGTGATCTTTATGAAACTTGGTGCATGGATCGGCCATGATGGGAGCACAGGCCGATACAAAATTGAAGGTCAGTGCTACTGACAAGACAGAGAGAGAAAGCTTTTTCAATAGAACGGTCCTGCATCATGTCATTATCAAACCTGGTACAGTAATAGGCTGTGGGGAGAGATGGACTCAAGTGAAATATTCAGTTATGGGTGGAGATCAGGAAGCCTTTGAGAAAAAGACTTGTAGGAGCGACAAAACTGATATTGTGCTTACAGTCTTCAAACAGATTCCATCATTGATAATGCTATAAGTGAACCCTTTTGTCAGAGAGGAGGTTATGATAATGATTTATTATTATTATTATTATCATTTGTATGATTGTTTTTGCCATTCAGTTTGGAAGTTGCTATAATACTGAGTCTGTCATAGCATGCATGTTTGGTCTGTGAGCTGAAGAGAATCTAAAGGAATGCTGTATGTGCAAGACAACCATAGGTCTGGGTTGTGATTGTTTTTAAACAAGGGCAAATGCTTTCATTTTACAGTGAAGACGCAGAGAACATCTGTTGTTAGTAAAATACAATACTCCTTTCTGAGATAGTTTGCAAGTATGTACATGTGACAGTATGTGCTTTAGTGAGAGTTTGAGTGTTCTTATCATTTATGGTGTATGTGTGTAAGAGAGAGAGAGAGAGAGGTAGAGGGAGTCTATATGTCTATCTATCTGTCTGTCTATCTCTCTCCCTCTCTCTCTCTCTCTCTCTCTCTCTCTCTCTCTCTCTCTCTCTCTCTCTCTCTAAGACAGAGTTAAGGATTGTTTGATTTTGTCAGTAGTTTCAAAACAAAGAAGTCCCTGAAGAAGGCCCAGAGCCGAAACGGAAAGAAAAACTTGCTTGTTTGCTTTTTCATTGTGTGGTTGTTTATATCTGTCTGTCTATCTATCTATCTATCTATCTATATACAGTGTGTGTATGTGCGCAGTGTGTGTGAGTGGTGTGTGCCTGTGTATTTTTGTGTGTGTGAACCCCATATACTAAAAAATCACATCATGCAGGGGTAATACAGTTAGTTTTGCATTTTCTTCATCTGCCACAATAGTTTCTTTTGATGCACACAACACATGTGCATGCATGCTTACGCACACCAATGTTAATAAAGTTGAGCAGATAACTGAATACAGTAACATACACACTTGCACATGTCAACACATTCTCACACACATGCTCTCACAAGGACATTGACAATACAGATGATTTCAATTTGAATTTTATTCCCCAAAAGGTGCACATAATATGAGCGAGTTGGGTGTGTGTGTGCGGTGAGACTGGGGAAAAAACTTGTATATATTCAACCTTCATAGTCCACAATTACCTGAACACATTACAGTAGTTAACATGGCAGACAACCATAATTATAGATGATAATCAGAAATATTTGTGACTTGGAAACAAAGTGCTTTCAGTACTGCATATTCAACAGAAATGAACAATGCTTCTGTTTCATTAAACATGTGTGTGTGTTGTCCATTGAGACGACGAAGACCATCTAGTCATCCTGGGATCGGGGGTGAGTGCGTAGATGGCTGGTCAGGCCGATATGCGCCCAGAAAGACCTATCACAGTACGGACAGGGGATGGTGGCAGCAGTTGGAGATCTGTTGACACTGGTCTTCCTGATCATCCTGCGCTGCTTAGTTGCAGCAATTCTGTTACTTTCACAGGTCTCTGCACCTTTGCGGACAACTGATCGCCACCCATCTCTGTCCTGGGCAGTCTACTCCCATGTTGTGTGGCTGATGTTGAAGGTCTTCAGGGAAGATTTGAAGTTGTCTTTGAAACGCTTCTTCTGACCTTCATGAGAGCATTTGCCTTGTTGTAGTTCGCCAAACAATAGTTTCTTTGGCAGCTGATGGTCTGGCATACGAACTACGTGACCTGCCCAACGAAGCCGTGACTGCATAAGGATGGTGAAGATGCTAGGCAGGCCAGCACAAGTGAGGACTTCAGTGTCCGGAATCTTGTCTTGCCACTTAATGCCCATGAGTCTTCTGAGGCAGGTGGTGTAGAAATGGTTCAGTTTCCTGGCGTGACGCTTGTAAACCGTCCATGTTTCACAGCCATAGAGCAGTGTGGTGAGAACTATGGCCCCAATACACCTTGATCTTGGTCTCTAGGGTGGTGCCTCTCCTGTTCCATATGTTCTTGTAGAGTCTGCCAAAAGTGGCACTAGGTTTGGCGAGCTGGGCATTCACCTCATCGTCGATGACAATATTTCTGCACAGAGTGCTGCCTGGGTAGGTGAACCTGTCCACCGCGTTCAGTTGCTGTCCAGCGATGGTGATGATTGGCTCAACATATGGCTTTCCCGGCGCTGGCTGGTCATCACTTCAGTCTTTTTCATATTGATTGTCAAGCTGAAGTTGTTGCAAGCAGCAGAGAACTTGTCAACACTGTGTTGCGTTGTGGCTTCTGAGACGGCGTTGAGGGCACAGTCGTCCATGAAGAGGAAGTCATTGACAGTGTCCGTCGAGACCTTGGTTTTTGCTTGAAGTCTCCTGAGATTGAAGACTGATCCATCTGTACGGTACTTGATGACGATGCCTATCTCCGCGTCACTGAATGCGTCGGTCAACATAGCCAAAAACATGAGGCTGAACAAGGTGGGAGCAAGAACACAACCCTGCTTCACTCCGTTTGAGACTGGGAATGGTTTAGATGTCTCGCTGTTGTCTTGGACTATGGCCAGCATGCCGTCGTGAAGTTGGCGTACGATGGCAATGAACTTTCTAGGGCATCCGTACTTCGCCATAATTCTCCAAAGCCCCTCTCTACTGACAGTGTCAAAGGCCTTGGTCAGGTCAGCATAGGTGGAGTACAGGTCGACATTCTGTTCCTGACACTTTTCTTGAAGCTGTCTGGCAACAAACACCATGTCAGTGGTCTCACGTTCTTTTCAGAAGCCACACTGACTCTCAGGAAGGAGATCTTGCTCAAGATGTGTGTTGAGCCGGTTGAGTAGAACTCTAGCCAGGATCTTGCCTGCGATGGATAGCAGAGAGATTGCATGATAGTTATCGCAGACCTGACGGTTTCTTTTGTGTTTGTAGAGATGAACGATGGAGGCATTTTTAAGATCTTGAGAAACTGTCTCGTGCTGCCATATGATCTGAAGGAGTTGATAAAGTTTCTTCACCAGAGCCGCACCACCCTCTTTGTAGATCTTTATACGCACACACACATACACACGCCCATATGTTCTTATGTACACTATTTTTTTTTTCCAAAAGATTCTGTGACATCCAGTAAAATACAGGAAGAGCAAGAAATGTGAATATCAACATAATATTCATACAATCTGTTAGAAAAGCGTATAAAATGTCCTAAAACTACATGAATTAAATCTTCTTCTTCCTCGTTCGCCATCCCGTTAGATGAGCAGCCCGGTGTCCTCGATGAAGGCTGCCGTCCATCGCAGCTCCTCCAGGGTGCCATACAGCTTGGCTTCCACTGCTGTCGGTGTTGGCCAGTACTTTCTCCTGGATGCTGCATACGTCGTACAGACTTGAAGGATGTGGTCAGTTGTCATTGGTCCCTCACTACAAGGGCACTCTCCACTCTGTCCAATGCCAAATTTTGTGTGCATGTGGTGGAGCAGGCGATTGTGTCCAGTCCTCAGGCGGAAGATCTTGACCTGTTCCCGTCGTCCCAGCAAATGGTATGTGTCTTCTGGGTTGTATTTGGGATGCAGGAGGCGCCATTTTATTCCTTGTTGTGCCTTGATGATTGTCTTAATTTCATCGTATGACACCAGGTTGTTGGCCTGCTCCTTCTGTGCACCATCTTTTGCCAGAATGTCCGCTTTTTCGTTGCCTCTGATGCCACAGTGTGCTGGTACCCATTGTATCACCACTTTCTCCACTCTGGCACTCAGGGCAACAAGGGCTGAAGTGATATGGTTCTGTTCTTTGCAGCGGGAGTTCTTGAGGGCTTGGAGCACGGAGAGAGCGTCAGAGAAGACCACCACCTGCCCTGTTGTTCTTTTGGAGTTCTGCAAGACTGTTGTGGCTGCCTCACAGAGGGCTTCTCGCTCAGCTCGGAAGTTGGTGGAGTATTTTCCTGTTGGAATTGCAATTTCTTCATCTCGGTCTTTGTATCGGAGGAAGATTCCAGCTCCACCATCCCTCGTTGCCTCTGTGGCGGAGCCATCTGTGAAGACATGGGTCCAGTCTTCCTGGGGATATTGGTTGCAGATGTACTCCATAGCCAGGGCCTTCCTTTGGGTGTCTGACTGTATTCCTCTCTTCTCCACTCCGGGAATGCTGGTGACGACTGTTGGGAACACCTGCCTCTTCCAAGATGGGTGGGTGACATTTGCCGGGATAGGCTTTGCTTCGTGTTCCATCAAGACTGGGCTTTGTCTTTCAAGGCGTCTTGACTGGCAGATGAAGCTGCCTCTTTTCAACCGGCTCTTGGTGGGTCTGCTCATTCTGTTGTTCATTGGATGGTTTTCAAGGCGTTTGAATTTTGCTGCTTGGATGAGGATCTTTGTGTCCCTTCTGTCCTCCAATGACTGTAGCCCAGTGGTCTCTTCCATCTTCAGGATTGGGGTGGATCTCATGGCGCCAATTATGACACGCTGAGCTTGGTTCTGTATCTTATTGAGGTGGTTGAGGTTAGACTTTGCAGCTGATGCCCATGCTGACGTCCCGTACTCAACTACAGGTCGGACTCTCCCTGTATAGAGTCTCTTCAGGATACGTTCGTCAGCCCCCCAGTTCATCCCCGCAAGTTTCCTCATGATCGCCAGTCTCAACTTGGCCTTGCTACAGCATCTGGTGATCTGCTGTTTCCAAGTGAGCCTGCGGTCAAAGGTCACTCCCAGGTAGGTAGGTGTGGGTTCCTCTGCAAGCCTTTGGTTGTTCAGTGTCAGCTTCGCCTCTTGCTTCTTGCTGGATAGGCTGAAGACTGTAGGTTGTTTTGCTTGAGTTGACAGAGACAAGCCATTCCTTGGTCCAGTCGCTGATCTTGTTGAGCGCAGTCTGGAGGCGTACCTGTGCTGTGGTGATGTACTCTTCAGAGCACCAAAGCACCAGGTCATCTGCGCAGATCGCTCCTCTGACCCCTTTTGGCAGTTCTCTGACGATGTCATCTATGAAGATGAGGAACAGCGTTGGCGAAAGGACTCCTCCTTGTGGTACTCCCTGTCTCAGCACCTTCTTCTTGCTTTTCTGGCCCTGAATCTTGACTCGGGCTTGGCGATTGTGTAGGTACTGGCTGATCCAGGTGTACATCCCCCCAGACACACCACATCGCCGTAGTTTGAGCCTAAGTCCGTCCTTCCAGACTTTGTCGAACGCCTTCTCCATGTCAATCCAGACAGCAAGCGTGTTCTTCTTTTCTTGGAAAGCGTCCTCAATGCTTTGCGTGATGAATGTGATCTGGTCTTCTGTTGATCTGTGTTGGCGGAAGCCTGCCTGTTCAGGGCTCAGCAGTTGATGCTCCTCAAGGTGCCAGACAAGCCTTGTGTTGACAAGTCTCTCCATCAGCTTCCCTAAGCAGCTTGTAAGGCTGATGGGTCTGTAGCTGTCAGCCTTCGACTTGTCCTTTCCCTTTTTGTGAATGGGGATCATGTCTGCTTCCCTCCAACACTGTGGTACTGATCCTGTCTTCCAGCTGGAGTTAAAGATTTTTAGAAGGACTGCCTTGCTCTTCATCCCAAGATGCAGAATCATTTCATTTGTGATTCCGTCTGGTCCAGGTGACTTCTTCAGGTTGAGGCTCTGCAACGCTTCCTCCAGCTCTTTCTCTGTGAAAGCTGTGGTCATGACTTCCTCTTGGGGCTCTTCCTCATGAAGTTCACCTTGGGCCCTGTGCACTGCAGCTCTATGTTCAGGAGGGACTTCCAGATTGCTGATGTTTTCATAGACGTCTATGAAGTGGTCTGCTGCTTTCTTTCCAGAGAGGTAATTTCCATTCTCTTGTATTGTTATAGTGGTGTGACTTGTTGTTTCATTACAGAGGGTTCTAGCCAGTTTCCACAGCTTGCTGCCATCCCTGTCGAGATTTAGGCTTTCAGTTTTCTCTTGCCAGCTTTTTCTTGCAGTTTGTGCGCAGGACAGCTTGTATCTGGCAGTTACTTCCTTCAGCGCTATGTTATTCTCCAGTGATGGCTGCTTTTCTGCTCTGTCCCTGACTTCCATAACAGCATCTTCCAGATTCTGGAGTTCCTCCGTCCAGTAGGGCTTGTAGTCTTTCATGAATTAAATAAAGTATACTTTTTTTTTTTTACAGTCCATAGATTGTAATAGAGTAATACATATTGTAAAGATTTTTTTTTTTTTTTGGCCAAGCATCGGTGTATTGCAGTCACTAGAGAAAGAATCTGAATGTTTCTTATGTTTGCCTTCTGAACAAGAACAACATTGATATAGCTCTTGAACTACCTTCTTTTGTAAGTATTTTTGAATAACTTTAAAAAATCAAATTGAGATTTTGTGAACATTTGCTGATGTGAAAGACACAACAAATAAAGCTTCATATAAAGCTCCATATGCTCTAAGATCACATCATGCAAGGGTAATACAGTTAGCTTTGTATTTTCTTTATCTGCCACAATAGTTTATCTTGATGCACACAACACATGCGTATGATGCTTACACACACCAGTAAACAGATAACTGTGAATCACAACATACACACTTGCACATGTAAATACATACTTTTAGAGTATTTAATTTTTACATTCACATTTTGTTGACATTTGCTGATGTGAAAAAGACAACTAATGAAAAAAAAACAAAAAAAAACGGGTTATTGAACTCGCTGAAAATACACAGGACACTATGCATTTGAATCCTGAGGTGGTGATAATGGACCAATGCACACATGCATTTCTAAGTGTATTGTGGACACGCACACGCACACACACACACACACACACACACAAACCTCTTTAACTGATTTCCCAGTTACCATTCATTGTACATCCTGCATGTTTAATCATTTGGAGGTGTAGCTGATGTTGTCTTGGCAGATAATGATTTACTATTTTGGAATGATAACGTCATGGACATCCTTTTGACATGAAAGAATGTTGCTCTCAAACCCTGTCGGATGTCCAGTAACATTATTTTGGTTGGTTTGTTTCTGGTAATGTATTTCTGTACACAGATGCAGGCCGAGCACCTTGCAACCCCTTCCCATTTCCCAAGTCTCTTCCCCTTCTCTTTCTGGCGTCCCACTGCCTCTACCGCCCCTTGCCACATGCGTATTCACAAGAGGGGCACAGAGGTGTGTACACGTGCACATGTGCAAAGAGAGATGGCACACATAAAGGAAGTAACATGAACGTACATTTTGCACATTTATATGCTCAAACAGATAATAATAATAATAATGAATACTTATATAGCGCCTATTCTCGGCTAGAGACCAAGCTCTAAGCGCTTTACAATCAACACTCGCTTACACAACGGGCTGCCTACCTGGGTAGTGCCGACTGAAGAGCTGCCAGCTGGCGCTTCATTCAGTCGTTTCCCGTGTCATCCAGTCAATATCGTTCAATATCGTTCACTCAGTTTCTTTACTTCCTTCATTCTTTCCATTTCTTACGCAGGGTGCATGCTGTGTGTAACGTGTCATCCATACCAACGGCCAAACTGTCCTACTCTTCCGAAAGTTGGTGATGGGATTTTACGTGTGTGCAAGATATTATGCGTGCGTTCACACACGGAACCTCGGTTTATAGTCTCATTCGAAGGACTGTATGGGAAATGGAGTCAGAACTAATGTTAACTCCGAGGGAAAAATCCCCCTGTACCGAAACGCCCCGGCGGAGATTCGAACCCGCAACCCCAGGATCACCAAGATTACGAGTCAGGCGCTCTACCAACTGAGCTATTCCGGCTCCAAGTCTACTGGCTGCACATGCGCCAAGGCCTAATTTAAATAGTCGAGTATTTGTAGACTGGCACAGTTAGATTGTTATGAGATTTTTTGTTGTGTCTGAAAGTTGATTCTTCTCATTTTCTTTCATATGGCCATCAAGGTACAAGCCAGGTGGTTTCAAGCAGACAGATTAAAATCAAAGGAATGGGACTAGTTTGGGGAAACAGCCTGCCACAAAGATAGGGTGAGTGCAAAGGCCTGAAATGTGTGTCAACTAAAGGAAAGGTCATATATTTGAAGATTGTGATTTCATCGGTGAACATCCTCCAAACAAAGGGAAATAATCAGTGAGGAGTTGCTCACTTGATTAGTTATCTGTTTAACATTAAATGCTGGCTCAAACTTATTGGCAGGCCTCAAAGAACTTTCATGGATTAAATAGTGTTGTAGTGGATGATACAGTGTTTTAGTGGATGATATAGTGCTTTAGTGGATGATATAGTGTTTTTGTGGATGATTTAGTGCACAATATTGATCATGGCGTGTGGCCTGCTGATCTTCACGAAGTACTGAGGAAATAAAGTGAATTACTTCCCATCCAAATATTAAACTGTATTTTGCATTAATACCTTCACCCATGAGAAAAAACAACAACGCCACTCAACTGTCACATAACTACTTAGTGCGGATTTTCGTAGTACTGAGCAAAATGTTCATTCGGAAAATCTGATCACGAAGAGGGAGAGCACAAGGTGAGAGTGGGGAGGTAAGGGGGAAGGGTGGGATGGAGGAAAGCGGCGGGTTAGTGGGGGGAGATATTTTGGGGATGGAGAAGGGGGGGGGGGAGGGGGGGGAGGGGGGGGTGGTAGGAACACTAGAAACTTGTGGCACTGAAACTACGCCAAAAAGCCTTGCACATCGGCTGAAGAGATTTGAGTTCATGTGCACACACACACACACACACACACACACACACACACACCACACACACACACCACACACACATTGTGTGTGTGTCAAATATACAGATGATACATTCAAAGAGCACAACATTCTATATGACGATTATGTCGGTCTGATCTTGATAACCTGGAGTAATAATGTCAGAACATGGATTAATGATTTTCATCCCATGAAAAAAACAAACAAACAAACAAAGTTAACCCTGGTAGTAATCCAGCAAAATTGCTAACCTTAAAACTACATGGTAAATGAGTGGACATGGAATACTGATTTTGATTAAATTTTCATAAAGCAAGGAAAAGGCTAGACCTTTAAAAGACTCTTGGTAGATAACCTTCGGGATGGGAGCAGAAACATTAAAATCATCTTTCTACAAGCCTCGCAAGATCTGAATTTTCTTTTGGGCAAGAAGTATATTTTTGTGCTCCTGAATTATACTTATTGAAGAAGAAGAATTACAATGTTTGGACCTAAAACCTTTTTCATTAGCCCCAGGTGATCCCATGCTTCATGCAGTATGTAAGGAAATACACAGAGCAAACGGAATTCTGCCACAAGACGAATACCGAGTACTTGCAGCTTCAAAGTTCGTAATGAGAGCGAGTAAAGTGAAAATTGTAGTGGTGAAGAACTAAACGTTAGATCTGAATCTGACGTTCTAATGAAGGCGAATGATATTTCATCGCAAATGACAGTAGCAACATATACTTCTAATTCAGTTGAAAATTCTGGAAAAAAATACAAAAGATCGATGTGCCCCGTAAGCTCAACTTATATGCCTGTTCCATGTTGAGAGACTGGAAATTTTCATTTGAAATAATCCATTTTGAAATGAAACAATATGACTGAGTTATGCTATGACACTGACTGCAGAATCACATAGTCATGAGAAGTGGCAAATCCATCGACAGGTGTCTACGGACGGCTCAGGCTTGATCGTAATGCAGTTGGTGCAGGTTTTCTCATGCACACACTTACAGTCAAGGGTGCTATTTCTTTGGCAGTTAGCTGTTATTTTTACTAGTTGCAAAGCGAGAGGACTGCAGGCGGAAATCTAAACAAATCTTAAATAAATGTTAGCGAACCGCCCAGAGAACGTGGACAAACGAGTCACAAGACGAAACACAACGCGTTCGTCGAAACGCGTTGTGTTTCGTCTTGTGACTCGTTTGTCCACGTTCCCTGGGCGGTTCGCTAACATTTCTTTAAGATTTGTTATTTTTACGGCTGTCACGTTACCTTTAGATCACCAGATACACTTTACGAAGACTATAGTAAGGACGGTCTTTTCGGTTGAGTCAAAATCAGTTTTAAGTTAATATACCCTAGGCTTCTCCTACACAAATACACATCCCGACTTCGTTTATTAGATACATTGTAACATAAAATATCGGTAAAAGGCGCTGTGACTTTTTTTTCCCGTACCATTTTGCTGAGACATAAATGGCAATTAATTAAAGGGCTGACAGAGCGGCTAAAAGAGTAGCCAGATCGTTTTGTGATGCCGCGAAGTTAAGAAGCAAAAAGCTCACATAGTCCAATAAGGTCGAAGCGGTTAAATAGCTAATAACGCAAATTTCTCAAATATCATTGTCATAATTATTTCTCTTTGTTCGTCGTACACTATTTAGGCCTATTAATAATGAGCAGTCCAAAAACTGCAACTTGTAATAAGTATACTATAATGCCATGGAACTACTACACATCATTTTCTTTTTTTCTTTTTTGTTTCTTCTTCAAAATAAGATCCAAATCAGAAATTCGGAGACATCTGAGGTAGAAGGAAAGAAGTTTTAAGAGTTGGTTGTGGCATGTAATGAATTAGGATATCCATAATATAAGAGTGCGGCTATTATACGATTTCGTGTCTCTCGTTGTCTTCCCATGACTATCCATATTGACATTCACCATAGCCCTGTCACCCTATTATGTAATCATCATCATCATCAGTCCTCTCCGTGCCTGCTGGCGCTTGAGGCTATGGCAAGAGATCTCCATCTGGCTCTGTCTGCGGCTGCTCTGGGGACTGTGTTGAGAGTCAGTCCTTTGTCTTTCAGTGCCCTTTCTATTGTCCTGTGCCAGGTTTCCTTCGGTCGTCCCCGTTTTCTTTTACCTTGGGGGGTCCAACGCAGGGCTGTTCTGGGGAGTGAGCTGGGTGGCATGCGACAGACATGCCCTAGCCATCTCCATTGACGCGCCTGGATGGTGTCCTGTAATGTGGAGACTCCTGTTCTAGTCCTCAGTTCTTCGTTTGAGATGATGTTCGGCCAGAAGATCCTGAGGATACGTCGCAGACACTTGTTCTGGAACACTTCCAGCTTTTTCTCAATGGTGACGGTCGTCTTCCAGCACTCTGAGCCATACAGGAGGACGCTGAGGACATTGCTCTTGAAGAGTCGAATCTTCGTTTGGATGCTGAGGACGGTGGATCTCCAGATGGGCCTGAGCATTGCGAAAGCTTGGTTGGCTTTGCTGATTCTGGCGTTGATCTCCTGGTTGCAGTCGCCATCTGTGGTCATCTTGCTGCCCAGGTATAAAAATTCCTGGACATCATCAAGTGGTTTGCCGTTAGCGGTGATGGGGTTGTTGTTTGTGGCATTTTTTCTCATGACCTGCGTCTTCCTCTCGTTGACCTTCAGCCCAATGGTGCTGGCTATCTCGCTGAGGTTTTCTGTCTTCTGCTGGGCGTCCTGATGCTTGTGTGACAGCAGTCCCAGGTCGTCCGCGTAGTCAATGTCCTCCAAGACTGAGGTCAACGTCCACCGGATTCCCCGTTGCTTTCCCTGGGTGACGTTTCGCATCAACCAGTCAATGGCCAGGGAGAAGAGGATCGGTAACAGTATGCAGCCTTGTTTCACTCCGGTGTCCACCTTGAACGGTTCCGTCAGCTGGTTGTTGTGGATGATGCGACACTCAAAGCCTTCATACAGGGACTGGATGATGTTGACCATTTTCTGGGGAATGCCGTAGTGTCGCAGGATCTTATTATGTAATATTATGGGGATAATTATATGATTATTTCCCTCGGCTTTGACCTCCTCTCTGCCCCATCCATCTCTGACCTATCATACCTCCTTCAACGGTTTGTGTCCGTCCTGTACTGTAAGGGAGTGCATGAGTGAGGAAATGTATGTGTGTGAGTTTGTGTGCGTGTGTGCCCACGCATTCGTGTGTACATGCGTGTGTGCGTAGTCTCTCTCTCTCTCTCTCTCTCTCTCTCTCTCTCTCTCTCTCTCTCTCTCTCTCTCTCTCTCTCTCTCTCACACACACACACACACACACACGTGGAACATGTAATCGCGCATGCACGGGCATACACAAACAAACTCAAAACACGCACATACACTTCTGCAAAGAGATTAATGTGTAAATTGCAGGGTTTGTGGGGAGAAGTCTTAAGGGTTCTATTCAATTGTCTAGGGAAAAGAGTATCGTCCCACGAGATAAGATAAGATAATGTTGCTTATAGCCCAGCCGACCGCAAAGGCCACATCAGGGCTGTCCCACGAGAAGATGTTCAGAGTGGGTGGGGTATGTAAAGTGACAGCTGACACCTAGCAGAGAGAGAGAGAGAGAGAGAGAGAGAGATTGCGTGATTATGGACAAATGAATCACAGATATATTTCAGCATGAATGCAGTTGTTTCAGGGCACACACACACACACACACACACACACACACACACACACACACACACACACACACACACACACACATCGTCGCGCTCTCTCCACATACACGCACACATGCTTGCACGTCCAGAGAGAGAGAGAGAGAGAGAGAGAGGGGGGGGGGGGGGGGGGGGGGAGGGGGCGGGAAAGGCAGAGACCAACTGACAGACAGTTTGATGGACAGAGTGAAACTAAAGAGAGTCAAACAGATAGAGGGAGGGCGATAGATTGAGAGAATGAGCGAGAAAAACAAATAGAGACAGAAAGATAGACCTACAGTCAAGCAGACACAAATAAAATCATAGACAGACAGACAATGGGGCAACTGATACGTAAAACCATAA
>CM065734.1:8781542-8784042 GCA_033310375.1 Conus canariensis
TTGACCATGGGCCCAACTTAACAGACCCCTGTAAGGACCACTTGACCATGGGCCCAACTTAACAGACCCCTGTAAGGACCATGGGACCACGGGCCCAACTTAACAGACCCCTGTAAGGACCATGGCACCATGGGCCCAACTTAACAGACCCCTGTAAGGACCATGGCACCATGGGCCCAACTTAACAGACCCCTGTAAGGAACACGGGATCACGGGCCCATCATAAAAGACCCCTGTAAGGACCATGGGACCACGGGCCCAACTTAACAGACCCCTGTAAGGACCATGGGACCACGGGCCCAACTTAACAGACCCCTGTAAGGAACACGGGATCACGGGCCCAACTTAACAGACCCCTGTAAGGACCATGGGACCACGGGCCCAACTTAACAGACCCGTGTAAGGAACACGGGATCACGGGCCCAACTTAACAGACCCCTGTAAGGAACACGGGATCACGGGCCCAACTTAACAGACCCCTGTAAGGAACACGGGATCACGGGCCCAACTTAACAGACCCCTGTAAGGACCATGGGACCACGGGCCAATCTTAACAGACCCCTGTAAGGACCACTTGACCACGGGCCATCTTAACAGACCCCTGTAAGGACCATGGGACCACGGGCCAATCTTAACAGACCCCTGTAAGGACCACTTGACCATGGGCCCAACTTAACAGACCCCTGTAAGGACCATGGGACCACGGGCCAATCTTAACAGACCCCTGTAAGGACCACTTGACCACGGGCCATCTTAACAGACCCCTGTAAGGACCACGGGCCCATCTTAACAGACCCCTGTAAGGACCACGGGCCCATCTTAACAGACCCCTGTAAGGACCACAGGACCATCTTAAGAGACCCCTGTAAGGACCACTTGACCACGGGCCATCTTAACAGACCCCTGTAAGGACCACTTGACCACGGGCCCATCTTAACAGACCCCTGTAAGGACCACGGGACCATCTTAACAGACCCCTGTAAGGACCACGGGACCATCTTAACAGACCCCTGTAAGGACCACGGGCTCATCTTAAGGGGAGTGGGGGGGAGGGGTGGGAGTGGGTGCGTGTTTCTTTCAGTCTTCAATATTGCGCCTCGCAGGTTCAGTCGCAATATACTAAATCGATCCAAAACAAGGCTTCAATCGTGTTAAACCTTTAATAGGACCCTATAGAGTCCGTCGTGAAACGAGTTCACCTGCAAAATAGCTTCGAAACCCATTTCTTACAACAACAACAACAACAACTACAACAACAACAACAACAACAACAACAAAGACAGACGGGAAAGACAGAAACCCGTACAGTGCTGCACGCTTAACACGGCACAAAATGCCGTCCCGCGACTCCCGTGTGACATGGCCTTAAGTTTCAATACCAACTTGAAGGGTATCGTGTGACATGGCCTTAAGTTTCAATACCAACTAAAAGGGTATCGTGTGACATGGCCTTAAGTTTCAATACCAACTAGAAGGGTATCGTGTGGCATGGCCTTAAGTTTCAATACCAACTAAAAGGGTATCGTGTGACATGGCCTTAAGTTTCAATACCAACTAGAAGGGTATCGTGTGGCATGGCCTTAAGTTTCAATACCAACTAGAAGGGTATCGTGTGACATGGCCTTAAGTTTCAGTACCAACTAGAAGGGTATCGTGTGACATGGCCTTAAGTTTCAATACCAACTAGAAGGGTATCCGGGAGAGCGCAGACCTCTGCTAAGGTCGAACGGATCCCGGATCCGCCCTTTGATCCGGATTCGCACCACGGATCCACACCAAAATTGAATAACTTTATTCTACGAGCACACTCCAGCTTCCAATAAGTTCTGTAAAAATCGGTTGGGTAGTTTTGGCACAATCTTGCTTACAGCTTGCAGATAGACATTCGAACGAACAAATGCTGGTGAAAACCTAATCTAAAAACAAGCCTGTCGTGAAAAACGTTGTGAATGTGCGGACATGACGCTAACAACTTACTGGATCAAGGCGGCACCTTTGGGGCAGGGACACGGTCAACGACACAGTGAAAATTCTGTTGTTATTGTTGTTCATGTTGTTGTTGTTGTTGTTGATGATGATGCTGTTGATGATGATGATGATGATGTTGTTGTTGTTGTACTTCTTCTTCTTCTTCGAACAGAAAAATCATTAAAAATATGATTCTTGTTCTTTAAGAGAAGGAACACTTCCTGCATAGGAAAAAAAAATGTACATATGTACACACACACACACACACACACACACACACACACACACACATATATATATATATATATATATGTGTGTGTGGTGTGTGTGTGTGTGTGTGTGTGTGTGTGTGTGTGTGTGTGTGTGTGTGTGTAAGGCCGGTGTTGTTTTATTTATTCTTTTTTTTTTTGGTCGGAAGAGAAAAAAATAAAACCGTTCCAAAGTGCATCCTCAAAAAAGCGAAAAATGACATACTTGGTTTCTATTACAGTGCCTGTCAGCGAAACTAGCGTTCTGTTAGACGACGCAAACA
>CM065734.1:8789042-8794042 GCA_033310375.1 Conus canariensis
AGACTGTTATTGGGCTCACGTGTGAACAGAAAGTGACTAAAATATTTCTTAGACTGTTATTGGGCTCACGTGTGAACAGAAAGTGACTAAAATATTTCTTAGACTGTTATTGAGCTCACGTGTGAACAGAAAGTGACTAAAATATTTCTTAGACTGTTATTCGGCTCACCTGTGAAAAGAAAGTGACTAAAATATTTCTTTTCTTGTTTTTCTATGTCTGCCTCTGTATTTCCACGGTCTTCATTTCTGATACAAAGTCTCTGTTCTCGTCTGCAAATGTCCGGAAATTATGCCAATAGCACAAAAAAGTATGTAAGAAGTGTGTGTGTGTGTGTGTGTGTGTGTGTGTGTGTGTGTGTGTGTGTGTGTGGTGTGTGTGTTTAATCTTAGTCTGTTTGCTTGACACTATCAATTTTGCCGAAAAAATCTGTGGTTCAATTTTCTTTTTTTTTTTTCTTTAATTGTTGTTTTCGACTGAGTGGCGCTTTCTGTATTGTACTTGTATATCACAACTTTGTTACTACAAGAAAATGTCTTTGTCACATTTTGTGCGTCAGTTGTCATGGTACAATGATTAGTGCCACGAATTGCAAGTTGAAGGTCTCAGCCGGGTTGGATTCATATCGGAGTAAAAGATTTGTGGGATCTTTCAGACCTGGTCGGCTCCTGCTCAGAATTGTTGAGTCTGGCATAACCATACGTGGAAAGACATGAAACACATATTCAAGGTTCATCCACTCTATGGATGCGCCTATGAGAATTGCTGAAATTATTTTCTTGACCAACAGTGTAGGTATCTATGACAAAAAGTCTGGCTGGGAAAGATGTTTTGCTGTGTACGCTGTACATATTTTGTAAGGACTTTCTTAAATTAAAGACAAAAAAATCCGTTTGAAAATAGCCAAAAGTTTCCTAGAATTCTGTTTGAAGAAGTGAACTATGAGATAGATACATCCGTGAAAGTGTTACTCAAATTTCCTCATAGGCACTTGCCCGTTGTCATAAACAGAGTCTACAAATTTTTCGTCGGTTGATTCAGATTTCAACAGGCTTTAGAAAAATATATTTACTTCCTCGTGTTGTTAGTTTATCAGATAGACGACATAACAAGGTTAATTCCAAAAGTTCCTCTACATTTCAGTTCCGAATGCACAAGAAGTTTCCAGAAGTATCCAGAAATTGTTTGCTTCATGCATTTTGATTGAGTCGTTGTTTTCGAAGTGTGAGAACGGACGGGCAGTTTGACTGGCTATATGATACATCACGCTTCCCGAGCTTTCGAGAAAGTTCCATGCACTTTGTTTGGCTATGTCACGTCATGAATCCCGAACTGTTCAGAGTATTCCGTGCTTGTTGACTGGCTGTGCTGCACGCTATGCTTCTCGAACTTTCCATTTCATGAACCATTGCTAATCTGGTTCAATGGGTTAGAGAGAGTGAACTGAGACAGTGTTCAATGAAAATAGAGTTGAAGGACACGTGTCCGTTTTGAGACCACTGTGACGTTTGAATGGTGAAATCTCAGCTGGGAGAACAGAAATCTTACAACCAAGCCACAAAGAATAGTCCGGGCAGCTGTGACGTCAGGAGCAGGGTGGAATCGCGCAGTTTCTCCGCTTTCGTGTTCCCACCCGATTGGATCTTAATACCCTCGTGACCTGTCCCTTCGTCACTCTCCCACCTACTGCCCCTTCTCCTCCATTCCCCATTCACCCATTTCGCTCCACACTCTTTCCACTACTCCACCATGTCCTCAGCACTTTCATATTAAATCGCCTTAACATACTACTAATCCCTCATATTGTTGTCACCGGCTTTACAAATCCGATTAGAAACCGGCATCTGTACATTGTGTCCTAGTCGTTCGATTCAAAATCCCACGAATCACTACCAGTGTTCTGTAGATTTCAGTTTCTTAATCCGAATTTAGATCCGCGGTTCTAATATGAGGCTGGTTAATCGGCTCTGGACATTGTCACAGGTTCTCGGAGCTGTGCGAGTTTGTTTCTCACCGTGTTTTTGGCTTCAGGGAGTTTGTAAGGGACGTCGATGTGTACAGGATTAAAGGATTAATGAAACTCGCTGCATTGTTAGGGGGAGTTTAGGGAAAAGGTTGTAACTGCTGTGTGGATAATCTGGATGGAAATTCTGTGTTTTCTTTGATTGTTTGTTTGCTTCTATTTTGTTTCATTTCTTTTTTTCTAACACAACACACACACACACACACACACACACACACACACACACACACACACAATATATATATATATATTTTTTTTTTTACATGTCATTTTTTCATTCATTCAGTTTTTCAATCAGTCATTAATTTTGCAGTTTGTTGTTTCCCCTTTCTCTCTGCATATGTTATCTGCGCGATTCATCTCTTTTTTTTTTGTCTCTGTCTCTGTCCGCCTGTTGTCTGTCTGTCTCTCTCTGTCTGTCTGTCTGTCTGTCTGTCTGTCTGTCTGTCTCTCTCTCTCTCTCTCTCTCTCTCGCTCTCGCTCTCTCTCTCTCTTCACTTTTTAATATAGGGGCTAAAGATGCTCATGAACAAAAATACCTCGTGAACTATCTGGAGAAAGCATCCCTAAAAGAAATATTTTCGAGAGCTTTTCTCATCGAAATCTGATAGTAAACTGATGTTGAAAGCTGTAAACCAATTGACCAATTAAAATGTTAATGTTAAGAAATAAATCAATTAGAGATCTGTCAAAAAAAAAAAAAAAAACCCAATAAACAAACACCCTTAATGCCCATTTCTCTGATATAGCTAGCACAGTCACTCATTCAGATATATCAGCAAACAATGATCTTACATATTTTCGTGATTTTTTTTTTCTCTAATCCAAACGCATTTCACTTGATCTTAGTATATATGCCATAAAGTCGCACACAAGATGCACATTTTTCTTGTTGATTTAAAATATATACCCAAGAATCAGATGACATCAGGGAAAAATCGTTGAGCTCTCGTACCCAGTTATTCCAGGATCAATTACTTATATCAATATCCAGTATATATCTAACAATCAACTTCAGAATGCTTTTAAAATGGCCAAGACCACTTCCTTAATCAAATCAAATAAGCGTTCAGATATATTTAGCTATAGGCCCATCTTTGCCATCTTTCTTACCTTATCTAAACCTTTAGGAAGCGACATCAAAAAGCACAATCGTAATTGTAAATGATTATTTTGTGTTCGATTCCGGTTACCAGACGCACCGGCCAGCTGCGCAACAAGCAAGCAGGAATAAATGTTCTCCTTCAAAGAATGATTAGCCCTCTACAGTTTTATTAGAACGAAGGTTTTCATGGTGTCTGGAGTGGTTTCAACTCCGGTGCCTTCGTTTCTGCTCGCTCCAAGACTGACTAGATGGGTGTAATTTGACTCGAAGCTGAATCTGAGCGAATGCAAATTCAAAACCAGGAGTGTCACATTCGTGGGACACAAGTTCACGGCAGAAGGATCGAAACCCGACCCAGCAAAGACAGAAGCAACCAAAGCCATGCCAGCACCAGAAAATCAAGCAGCTCTCCAGAGATTTTTGGGATTGACGAACTACCTGAGCAAGTTCATCAAGGACTACAGCGAGCAAACTGCCGTCCTCCGGGAGCTTCTCGGAAAAGACACAAGTTGGTGCTGGACTGATGCTCGTCAACAGGCTTTGCAAAAGCTGAAGCTCGCAAGCCCACCTGTTCTGAGGTATTTTGATCCTGCAAAATCTGTTGTCTGGTCGGTCGACTCATCAAAAAATGGCCTTGGGACAGTTTGCCTACAGGAGGATGCTCCAGTTACATGTGCCTCAAGAGCCATTACTGATGCTGAAATCCGGTACGCTCAGATTGAGAAGGAGCTACTAGCCACTGTTTTTGCCTGCAAGAAGTTCCAAGATTTCGTGTATGGACGGAGGGTAACAATTTAGACCGATCACAAACCCTTAATCTCCATTGTGAAGGTACCTCTCCATGCTGCCCCTGCACGACTACAAAGGATGCTGCTTCAGCTTCAGAGATACAACCTGGAGTTTGTCTATAACAAGGGGAAAGAACTGTTTCTTGCAGACATTCTCAAGAGCATGTTCTGATGAATCTCCAGAAGATGTGGATTTTGACTACGACGTCAACACAGCCCTGTCCATTTCCCCTTCCAGAGTGACTGAGCTTCAGCAGGAAACACTTGCAGATCCTGACTTCAGCAGGAAACACTTGCAGATCCTGACTTCAGCAGGAAACACTTGCAGATCCTGACTTCAGCAGGAAACACTTGCAGATCCTGACTTCAGCAGGAAACACTTGCAGATCCTGACTTCAGCAAGAAACACTTGCAGATCCTGACTTCAGCAGGAAACACTTGCAGATCCTGACTTCAGCAGCAAACACTTGCAGATCCTGACTTCAGCAGGAAACACTTGCAGATCCTGACTTCAGCAGGAAACACTTGCAGATCCTGACTTCAGCAAGAAACACTTGCAGATCCTGACTTCAGCAGCAAACACTTGCAGATCCTGACTTCAGCAGCAAACACTTGCAGATCCTGACTTCAGCAGGAAACACTTGCAGATCCTGACTTCAGCAGGAAACACTTGCAGATCCTGACTTCAGCAGGAAACACTTGCAGATCCTGACTTCAGCAGCAAACACTTGCAGATCCTGACTTCAGCAGCAAACACTTGCAGATCCTGACTTCAGCAGCAAACACTTGCAGATCCTGACTTACAAAAACTCGCGAAAGTTATCAAAAATGGATGGCCAGACCATGCACGTGGTGCACGAGAAGAAATCAAGCCTTTCTTCCCATTCCGAGATGAGCTGGTGATTGAAAATGGCATTATACTGAAAGGACATAGAACAGTTGTCACCAAGTCTCTGCAGTCAACCTACATCACCATCCTTCATAAAGGCCACATGGGCCCAGAGCGCACAAAGAAATTGGGCAATGTTGTCTTCTGGTATTCAGTGTCGCCTGTTCTGATCCAACCTACGCAGGACGACCTGTAAC
>CM065734.1:8799042-8839042 GCA_033310375.1 Conus canariensis
ATATCTACCTACATATACACACACAAACATACATACATTCATGCATACACGCATGCATGCATACATACATACATAGATACACACATACATACACATATAACACTAATTCAGATACACACACACACACACACACACAACACACACACGCACGCACGCACGCACGCACGCACGCACGCACGCACGCACACACACACACACACTCATATGTATATATAAAGAATATAAAGATACACCCGGAGGTGGATGCTGGTGGGACCCAGGCCAGTACTGTCCTCAACTGCTGAACAAACCAGCTGGGGGCAATCTTACACTACCCTTGGAAGCCTACGCTGTGTTCACATAGGGTGCAGGCACGCACAGCGTACTCCATTAAGACGTCAAGGGACATAATTGGTCCCTGGCAGATGCCAGTGTGTAACGGCCACTGGATGAGACACGACAGAACCTCCACAGCGCGTACCCATGGGTGTACCAGCCCATGTTTCATGACTACAGAACCCACCGGCGAAAAACGCCACCGTCAAGCAACTGCCATGTGCATCCTGCAGCTTCATTCGATATATATGTACATGTGTATGTATATGTACGGGTGTATATATTCGGATACCCAAACACATAGACAGACAACCACATGGATACAGAAATACAAAGACACCACTTTTGCTAATGTTGTATATGTAAATTTGGTACAATGATAATCCATAATTGCTACCAACTGTTTACGTATTTGCGGCAAGAGCGGCTTAATTTCACATATTTTTCGGCTACGCGGTGACATTCCACGTGAAGTTTTCATTGTGTTGGAAGATTTTAAAGCTTTCTTGGTAACGTCCTCTGATGGACCAAACCTACCCGTCTCTTTTGGGGCAAATGAATGTAATATAAATGATCTTGAGAAATATCTCCGCCTCTTCTGGCTATGATATGCAGACGACTCAATTCTTTTGACAGAAACACTTGAGGACATGGACAGCGCTCAGACTGTCCTTACAGACATAATTTATTGTGAAACTTAGAGTTTGAAACTAAATATTAGTAAAACAACAACAAAATTATCATTTAGAGAAAGTAAACTTCGGAAAATTATCCTGAGTTTATTATAATGACCAGTTCATTAATATTGTTCGGAAGTACAAGTATCTAGGAGTCCTCTTTAATAACCACGCTTTGTTTGCTGAGGTAATCAAGGAACGGTGTAAACTTACCAACAATGCTAAGGTTTCTATTATTAGAAAAATCAGAAAGGGCTAGTTGCCACTAGATGTTCAGATTGAATTTTCTGAAAAGTGTGTTCCCACTGAATTGCTGTATGAATTTGAAATCTAGGACTTTGAACAAATGTTATTATGCAACAGGCTGCGGTTATGTTTTGTAAAAATGATAGTTGGTGTTATAACCTCATCTCCATTTTGCATGGACCGCCGCGAACTGTTTCGTTTTCTCATACATGGCGAAATAAAAACTAGGATGCTGTGCTTTGGGTATAGTCTTTTGCTAAGATAAGTCAGCAGTTCTGATTACACGTCAGTCTTACTGTGTTCAATGTGCAATCATAGTTTCGATTCTGAAGAATATAGACTTTCCTGGTTGCAGTGTATCTATTCACTACTTATCAGTCTTGTTTTTGTTTGTTTGCAGAAACCCTGTTTATTCATTAAATCAGTTCAGACGTCTTGTAAAACAAATGTTGAATTATCAGTATATCCGGACGTGAAACAGCAAAGTGCATGACAGTGGAGTGTTCTATCACGATTTTGTTTTCTGTGTGGAGACATGCTGGTTAGTCATGTCACCTTCCCTCCGACATGCCATGAGTACATTGAGACTTTCCCATCACAGTTTCCTTTCAGCAAGGCGTGCTGTTTGCAACATCCAGACAAGACAGAGCTGGATGATGAAGTTCATCACATGTTTAAGTGTTCATTGCCAATCATTAAAGATCTGCAGATCCCGATTATTAGTTGGATGTTTTTAACTTTGTCCAAATATTGTTAGATTCAGTATTTTAATGAACTTATTAAACTCGCGGACTTGAAACCTGTTCACCGGCGGAGCAAGACGCACCGAGCCAGCGCTCCGACTAAATGGAGTGAACTTGCTTCTGCCTTGAATTCACAACAAAGAAAAATGTGCCTTACATTGTATTTCGTTTAATTTTTTGTTTCTCTCATTCTCAAAGAAAGGAGACTTTATATCGACTTTTCAGAATGGACGGATACTTTGTGTAAAAAAAAGGGGAAGAAAAAAAAAAAAGAAAAAAAAGGAGAAAAAATGTGGTGTTTTCAGTGACGAGTGTTTTTGTGTGTGTGTGTGCCCTCCACCTTTCGCCAAATATTGGACGGTTTTTAAGGAACATCGATCTCCTGTGCGTTTAGTTATTTGCGTGTTTTCTCCCTCTCTTGTTCGTGGTCAATGCGAAAATGGCACCGAAGAAAACTCCGTCAAAACAAAAGAAACGCACCAACAGACCAAGCAGCAGTCCAGGCCACAGTGAAGAAGGCGCCTCCGACTCCTTTGTCAGTCCACAGGTAGGACAGGTTTCAGTGGAAGGAAATGTGAGCAGGGAACGATCAACTAGTAAGAGAAGAAGGATTCTGGAGCAACAACAACAGAAAATCACAAACTTTACAGGCCGTCAAGAAAGCAAAAATCCAAGTGAAGGGGACCAAGGGGATATCATAGTAGAGAAAGGTGATTCGAACATAACACTCGCAACTATTCTGACTAGAATGGAAAAAGGGATGGATGACAGCAGGAAGCAAAACGACCGACTAAATCTTCAACTTGAAAAAATTTTATCTGAATTATTTGATGTGAAAAAAGAAAATGACCTCTTGAAGACGAAAATAGATTTACTCCAAAAAAGCTACACAGACCTGAATGACGATGTTAGCCGGCTCCAAAAAGAACTCAAGCAGGAAAAAGAACTGCGCAACTCGCTTGAACAATACAGTCGGAAAGAAAATGTGAAAGTTATTAATCTGCCAGGAGATTCAGGACGAGAGACAGCCGAGGAGACAGAAGAAAAAGTTGTAGATTTTTTAAAAAGAAAACTGGAACTGACATCGTTTCAACACAGCTACATCAGTGTTGCCCATCGAGTGGGCAAATACACCACCGGTAAAAACAGGCCTGTCATCGTACGTCTTGTAAACAGAAAAATAAAATCCGAAATTTTCAAAAAGAGGCGACTGCTAAAACAAAATAAGTGTAACATCTACGTAACGGAAGATTTGACCAAACTAAATGCACAGAGACTGTACGATATCAAACACCATCCAGCCGTCATGTCAGCTTGGTCATTCCAAGGAAAGCTTTACTGTAAACTGATAGATCTTAAAATTATTCAAATTGAAAATGGGGACACGAGCAAGATTGATAGAGTGCTCCTCGAGACCAACAGAACAGCTGACCGAAGCCAAGTTTCTTCCCAACGAACAACCGGTGGGGGGTTGATTGGACACCGCAGACAACGGGAGGACAACCGGGCGGACAGGGCCAGCAGAAGGAGCAGTCACACACCAGTCCAGTCCAGGCTGCAGGTCCACAGCCCCCGACGGCGGCTACAGCAGACGGGTGACAAACGCCGCAGGGACAGGTCATCCGATGGATCGGGTGAGGCGTCATCCCCTCCAGGCCGTGCTCTGGGCAGTGTGCCAGAACAGCCCAGAGGTGATGGCAAAGATGGCCACGGGGACACAGCGTCGCCTGATCATGTGCTGCGAGAAGCCCGTCAAACTGCGGACTCCGTGCCAGAGACTTCTCCCGACGCTATGTCCGAAGCAGCTGCTTTGCAGACTGGTGATGAACCCATCAGTGACATTGTGAGTGACGGTGTGGAGGTTTTCAACTCTCATCCTTCTTCCCCTCCTCCGTCCCAACAGTGACAGTGAAATGACAGTTTAACAGGTTCAGTGGGCGAAAAAACGAAAGGATATCTTACAAGTAGGCCGATGCAGTGATTCCAAAGTATGTACACGTGCTCGCGATGTGTTTATGTGTGTGTGTGGTGTGTGTGTGTGTGTGTGTGTGTGCGTGTGTGTTTGTGTGTGTGTGTGTGTGTGTGTGTGTGTGTGTGTGTGTGTGTGTGTGTGTGTCTCTCTCTTCTCTCTCTGCTGTGTGTGTGTGTGTGTGTGTGTGTGTGTGTGTGTGTGTGTGTGTACATAAGGAGAGAGTGTGTGTGTGTGTTTCTCTCTCTCTCTCTCTCTCTCTCTCTTCTCTCTCTCTCTTCTCTGTGTGTGTGTGTGTGTGTGTGTGTGTGTGTGTGTGTGTCTCTCTCTCTCTCTCTCTCTCTGTGTGTGTGTGTGTACATAAGGAGAGAGAGTGTGTGTGTGTGTTTCTTCTCTCTCTCTCTCTCTCTCTCTCTCTCTCTCTGTGTGTGTGTGTGTGTGGTGTGTGTGTGCTGAGGAGGGGGGGGGGGGGGGCGGGAGGCGGGGAGGGGAGTGTGAGGGAGGGAATGAGAATGAGCGAGAGGGTATGGAAGTAAATATTCATAAGGGAATTGATAAAGTATACATAAGTGCATGTGCATCTGGGGAGAAGGGAAGTGACCATTTGTGTGCGTGTGCGAGTGCATGTATGTGTATGTGTGCGTGTGTGTGCGCTCTCGCGCGCGCGCGTGCGCGCGTGTGGGCGTGCGGGCGTGTGTGTGTGTGTGTGTGTGTGTGTGTGTGTGTGTGTGTTGTGCGCGCGCGCACGCGAGCGTGTAACTGTGAAACTGGATTAGAAGTAAATGTTGACTGTTTGAGTGCATAACAATGAACCATTTAGTACAGGTCATGAAATGATAGTCTGCTCCATGTGCTGGTGAAAATGTTTCCCATGGTTTATGAGCACGTTTTTGATCCACTGTTCCTTACCAAGTAACAAAAAAGAAAAAAAAATGTGAGGTGTACACACACATATGCACATGCAAATTTATATATGTGTATGTGTGTATGTCTAGGTCTATATGTATACACGCGATTGGATGTGTGTTTGTCTATGATCAAGCATTAAGACAAAAGTCCAGAACAGGTGCTTGTCGGACATCTTGATATAATTCAAGACTTTGATGCATGAGCAAACACATATTGTAAGGGTAGGGGGGGGGGGGGGGGGAGTGCGCGCGCGTGCGCGCGCGTGCGTGTGGGTGTGGGCGTGCGTGTGGGTGTGTGCGCGCGTGAGCGTGTAACTGTGAAACTTTGTGAGAAGTAAATGTTGACTGTCTGATTGCATAACAATGAACCATTTAGTATAGGTCATGAAATGATAGTCTGCTCCATGTGCTGGTGAAAATGTTTCCCATGGTTTATGAGCACGTTTTTGATCCACTGTTCCTTACCCAGTAACAAAAAAGAAAAAAAAAAATGTGAGGTGTACACACACGTATGCACATGCATATTTATATATGTGTAAGTGTGTATATCTAGATCTATATGTATACACGTTATTGGATGTGTGTTTATCTATGATCATGTATTAAGAACAAAGTCCAGAACAGGTGCTTGTCAGACATCTTGATATAATTCAAGAATTTGATACATGAGCAAACATGTATTGTAAGGTGTGTGTGTGTGCGCGCGGGCGTGTGTGTGTGTGCAAGCATGTGCGCGCTCGCGACCGTGCGTGTGTTTGCGTGTGTGCTCTTGGTAGCGTTTGCGCACACTTATGTGGGTATGCAGAGGGGAAGGGAGGGGGGGGCGGCAATGCGCGCGCGTACGTGCGAGTTTGTGTGAGGGGGGGGGGGGGGGGGAGTGAGAGGGTGTGTGTGTATGTGTGTGTGCTTATGTGTGTGTTTATGTGTGTGTGTGTGTGTGTGTGTGTGCGTGTGTGTGTGCGTGCATGTATGTGTGCGCGAGCGCACCCGAGTATTTGTGACATATTTTTGTACAATGGATCTTTTCGCCTCGTTGGTTTTGTTTGGTTTGGTTTTGCTGGTGAGGCCACATAACCTAAGAAAAGACTAGAAGTACGGCTGATTTATCATTCAGCAACACAATAGCCCTATAATCATCAACGTTCAGCTGCTCCTGTGTATATGTCTTTTCTGCTCCCCTTTGGACTTGCAAGTCACTTTTTCCTCATGTTTGATAAACACTTCACCCTTTAAAACCTGTGGCAGAATGTCCTTCTCACACTCTGAACTCTTGAAATCTACATTGTCTGTGTTGGATATCTGATGCAGTTGTACACTTTTAGATGGATTTTTTCCAGGTTCGGATTGGGAAAGATAATTGTTTCCTTTCAGCTTTACCTGAAGAGAAGATAATTTGCAGACTCCACAATCATTATGAAGCAAAAACTGTCGGACATCTTGATGCTTTTTTTTTCCCCTTCCTTCTTTCCCTTCTTTCCCTCTTTCTTTCGTTTATCCCTTCGTTTCTTTGATGTGTGTGTGTGTGTGTGTGTGTGTTTCTTTCTTTCTTGCTTGCTTTTTTTTTTTTTTTTTTTTTTCTTTCGGGGGGGGGGGGGGGGGGGGGGGGGGGGGGGGGGAGGGGGGAGAGGGGGGTGTACGGTCCGTGAATGAGCTGTGTTAACCAGCCGGAGACGGGAAGTATGTATTTTACGGAACTGCCACGTTGTGAGTGTCTCAATTTTGTAAATTTGGTGCTGAGATAGTAAGGAAGAGTGGCCACCCTTTGTCCCCCCTTTTCCCCCCGTGACCCCCCCCTCCCCCCGGGGAAGGGAGGAGGAAAGGCCATAGAGGAGGTGGGGTGATGGGCCCTTACTACATTCCGGGAGATTCTCTGTCATCTACCCTTTCTCTCCCTGTCGTCGTTGCTATCTGGCTCCCGCCTCTCCCCCCCCCCCTCCCTCTCTCTCTCTCTCTCTTATTTATTTGTTTATCATCATCATTACTATTATTGTGATCATAAACATTACTACCAGTGGGCCTGCTGCTGCTACTGCTACTGCTACAGCTGCTGCCACTATTACTACTACTGCTAGTGCTGCTGCCGCTGCTGCTGCTGCTGCTTCTGCTGATACTACCACCACTACTACAACTACTGCAACTGCTGCTGCTGCTGTCACTACTACTGCTACTGCTGCTGCTACTGCTGCTGCTGCTGTTACTTACTATTGCTGTTTTCGCTACTATCATGATTATCATCGGCAGTAGTTAGCGTTATCTGCGCAGATTCTCTAAACTGATTGATGTATTCTCAGTATACGGACCTATCAAACAGGTGTATTTTTCGCCTGGCAGATTTTTTTGCTCCAGTTTGTGGATGTTTAGAGAAGAGGAGGTGGTGGGTCGGTGGGCGGTGTGGTAGTGGTGGAGGGGGGTGTATTGCGGACGAGCGGGTGGGATGGGGGGGGGGGGGGGGGGGGGGGGGGGGGGGAGGGAGGTATGCGGCATGAATTTGATGATGTTTGATGTTTTGATGATGTTCATTCAGAGAAAGGGGAAGGGCTTCCAGTTCGATAAATCTAATGTTGCTTTTTGTATGCTGTACTGTTTTATGCTCGCGGTTTGCGGGTTTGCTTTTGTGTGTGTGTGTGTGTGTGTGTGTGTGTGTGTGTGTGTGTGTGTGTGTGTGTGTGTGTGTGTATTCTTATGTTTTTTGGTTGTTGTTGTTTTTTTTGGTCCGTTTTGGCACATAATATAGAACATTGTATATATTTGAATGTGAATTTTCAAGACTTGAATGGCAACGAACGGCGTTCAAGTGCAGACTTCAAGTGCTGAGTACACTTTTAACATTATAATTCTTGTTGTTATCATTGGTTTATTTAAGACTTTCTCCACGTTTTGTTTCTTATGTTATACGTATACAGCCCGTGTCGGTACATACATTAGCAATATCGACATCTCGCAAAGAATGTTGTCTGGTACAAAGACAGCAGGTATAGCTCATAGCCAAATGGACGGTATTAATTCACATCGGGGTAATTACGCAAGCCATGATTACGATGATTGTTCAAATGCATGCTGTTGTAAAGTATACTCCTTTTTGCTTGGCCCTTGTGACATTGAACTGGATTCCTGTTTGTTGCTTTTATTCCTCTTGTGGCACTTGATGGTTTTTTATTTAATGTTTTTGACTACAAGGAAAACACCATGGATTCAGTAGGTAACAAGGCAAACATGTTAACAATTTCATCATTAAACTGTCAAGGTCTAGGGAATTATCAGAAAAGAAGAGATATATTTCATTATTTAAGAAAAAAACAATACTCTATATACTGCCTACAAGATACTCATTTTGAAAAAGATACGGAAAAGTGCATTAAAGCGGAATGGGGGTATGACTGCTTTTTCTCCTCATACAGATCTAATGCTTGAGGAGTAGCAATACTATTTAACAATAATTTCGAATTCAAAATAAATAAGGTGGAAACAGATATGCAGGGTAACTTTATCATCATATCATTTACAACAAATGAAAAGGAACTGTTGCTAGTAAGTGTTTATGGACCAAACAAAGACGACCCAGCATTCTATGAGGAACTCGCAAATAAGATTAAAACGTACAAAAATAACAACGTTATTGTGGTGGGGGATTTTAATATGGTACTAGAACAGGAAATTGATTGTTACAATTATAAACACATAAATAACCCAAAAGCTAAAAAAGCAGTTGAGGATATGATACAAGATTTGTCATTAGCAGATATATGGAGAGAAAACAACCCGGATTGTAGGAGATACACATGGCGTAGACCTACCCCCTTGCAACAAAGTAGGCTAGACTTCTTCCTTCTGTCAGAATATTTAATCTGGTATTTTGAAGATGCTGACATTTTACCAGGCTATAGATCTGATCATTCACTGATTACACTAAAGCTTCAATTCGGAAAGGAGATTAAACACAAAACTTTTTGGAAATTTAATACATCTCTACTAAAAGATAAAGAATATGTAGACGGAATAAATAATCTAATAGAAGAAATAACAAAGGAATACACAGATAAAGATGAGGGTAATGATATTAATGCTAACAATAGCCAAGATGAAAACCAGTCGAACAGCTCAGACCCTAAACTAACAGTGTCTGATCGGGTCTTTCTTGACTTCTTACTAATGAAGATAAGAGTTAAATCCATCCAGTATGCCACAATTAAAAAAAGAGAATCACAATGTAAAGAAAACAGCCTTATGCAAACTATTAAAGATATTGAGAGTAAAGAACTTAAATCAGAGGAGGATTTGAAGACAATTGAAGAGAGTAATAGAGAACTGATATCACTAAGAGAAAAGGTTATGAATGGTGTACTACTAAGATCAAAAGCAAGATGGGTTGCAGATGGGGAAAAGGTTAGTAAATATTTCTGCAGTTTAGAAAAGCGTAACTTTATTAGCAAACAAATTGTAAAACTACTGGATGGACAAGATAATATACTGGACAAACCAGAAGACATAAAAGTTACAGTAAAACATTTTTATGAGGATCTATACCGAAAAAGATCAACTGTGAAATGCAATATTGAAGATTTGGTGAATAAGATACCGAAACTAACAGAAGAACAGACTAAATCATTACAAGGTGAAATAACAATAGAAGAAGCAGGTATTGCATTGAAAAATATGAAGAACGGAAAAAGCCCTGGATCGGATGGGTTTGGAGCTGAGTTTTTCAAATCTTTTTGGAAACAAATCGGCGTGTTTGTAACCCGAGCTCTAAATGAAAGTTTCAGAGAAGGCGAACTATCAAACACCCAGAAAGAAGGTATTATAATCTGTATACCCAAAGAAGGAAAACCAAAAGAATATGTAAAAAACTGGAGACCTATTTCACTTTTAAACCTTATATACAAAATTGGCTCCACTTGTATTGCTAACAGAATTAAAAAGGTCCTTCCATCACTGATTAGTGAAGACCAGACAGGATTTGTCCCAAATAGATACATAGGTAGTAACATTAGGTTAATTTATGACATAATACACCATCTCAACATAAATAATATCCCAGGGATGCTAATTAATTTAGACTTCGAAAAGGCGTTCGACTCGTTAGATTGGGATTTTATGCACAAAGTGCTGGAGGCTGTAGGTTTAGGTAAAGATATATGTAAATGGATAGAAGTATTCTACAAAAACATTAAGTCTACTGTTATCGTAAATGGCCAAACATCACCATGGTTCTCAATAGAAAGGGGTTGTAGGCAAGGAGATCCAGTTTCACCATATATCTTCGTATTATGTGCAGAAATATTATCCGTAATGATCAAAGAAGAAAATAGTATTGAAGGTATACAAATCGGGGAGAAAGAACACAAGATATCACAATTTGCCGACGACACTCAACTGATGAACACAGGGAATAAGAAATCATTTGAAAAATCTATCGAGATTCTCAATAGGTTTGGGAAAACATCAGGTTTATTCTTAAACAAAGAGAAAACACAAGTAATTTGGCTTGGAAGACAAAAGCATAGTGAAATAAGATATATGGAACATTTAAAGATGATCTGGAATCCAAAAGAATTCAAAATATTAGGAATTTGGTTTACTCAGGACTTAACACACATGGAAAAAAGAAACTACAAAGATAGAATGATAGAAGTGAAGGCACTATTTAAAATTTGGCTAAAGAGAATCATTACCCCTTTAGGAAGAATTGCTGTCTTAAAATCATTAATTCTGTCAAAACTGACTTACCTATGGTTGATGCTTCCAAATCCACCTGACACATTTGTTAAAGAATTACAAGACTTATGTTACTGGTTTGTATGGAATAAAAAACAAGACAGAATTAGTCGAAAAACAGTTATTAAAGATGTACAGGATGGTGGGTTGAATCTACCTGACATAAATGCTCTCATCACTGCTTTAAAATTAACATGGATAAAAAGACTGAGACAAACAACACACAGATGGAGAGACATGTTGATCTTTTCATACCCAATTATTGAGAACATTGAGAAGTACTCTCCAAACCATCTGTGCATTACCACTCAAGACAATGTTTTCTGGAAACATGTATTCATGTCGTATAAGCAGTTCTATTATAAAATAAAACCAGAAAATGCTAGAGAACTACTTGCAGAACCAATCCTTTACAATGAACATTTTAAAATAGGAAATAAACTAATAAAACACAAAAACTGGAACAATAGAAATGTATTTAGAGTATCTGATTTGTTTCAAGCAAATGGAGATTCACTATCCCATGAGGAATTTAGAACAAAGTATAACATTGAAATAGATTTCCTATCTTATGGTGGATGTATATTATCCATTAAACGATACATCAGGGAACAAGGATTTGAGAATGAGATAAAAGATAACATTGAAGCAGAAGTCAGCACAGCATTAAAGAAAATATATTCTGTAGATAAAGGTTCCAAAACTTATTACAGAATTATAGTAAAAGATAACTGGGAACCAAACTGTTGTGCAAAATGGACGGAGAAGCTGAATAGACAGATACCTTGGAAGAAATGTTTTAGAAAAATTCATCAAATTAAGGATATTAAGCTAAAATGGATGCAAATGAGAATAGTGCATCGAATAATTGCAACTAATGTAGCTCTGAAAGAAATGGGAATAGTAGAAAGTTATAACTGTAGTTTCTGTGAAGAGGAAAAAGACAGCATTGAACATATGTTCTGGAGATGCATACACGTCAATGATTTCTGGAAATCATTGCAAGAATTAATAAAAGGAAAGTGTTTAATAGCGAATAATCTGTCTCTGACTGAAAACACAATAATATTTGGAGCAGATGACAATTCCACAACTGATACTACATTCGATCTTATAATACTGATAGCCAAATACTACATTTTTAGCTGTAAAATAAACAAATGTAAGCCTTCAATAACAGTATTTCTAAAAATACTAAAGAGAAGATATAATCTTGAAAAATACATAGCAACTGTACAATTGAATCTGCAAAAATTTAACACTAATTGGATCAATTATGAAGTATTATTTGAAAATTGATAATCAAAATCATAAGATACCTGGATTTAATACGTGCATGAGAGGATATGTTCAGGATGTGTAGGTAATTTCATAAGGTATTCAAATATCATTGAGTGTGGTTGTAGCCTGTGGCCCGCTGCTTGTCTGGCATGGCGATGCCGCGGCTGGGACCCGTAGGCCGATCGGCAACTTAGCTGGTAGGTTGGTTTGTTGGTTGGTCGGCGGGGCACGGCTGTGGTGTAGCGATGTCATATTGGTAGCGGGCTGAAGAACATATAATTAACTTTCTTTTGATTGTTAAAGAAATATAAAGACACTGATGGACGGGATTTCGGTGCTGGTGTGTACACTCAGCTGGGAAATGCTTACGTCTGTTTAAATCTATATTTTGAAGGATCATTACAGTGAACATAATTATGTTATGCGTTATATACAACAGCTATCACATGGTACCACACGGAGAAAACATTACTTCATTATTATAAATTGTATAATTATGTATATTGTTTAAGTATTATTAATTCATAAGAAGAGAGAAAGTGGGGGTGTGGGTGGGTAGGGACGGGAGGGGGTGTGAGTGGAGTGAGCGGGTGTGTTTGTTTGCCTTTATGTGCTTGTAGTTTGTAAGAACTCAGAGGATTGTGCTTAGTGATTTTTGTTTGTTTGTGTATGTGTGTATATCCAACAAAAAGAAAACAACCTTTCCTTGGCATACATTGAACTCTCACTCAAATCCTTTCAAGCCGATAAAAAAGATAACTCGTTTCTAATACGTTTCACGGATTATTTACTACAATAATGTCAAACATGTACAAATATGATTAACAACAAAAAATATGTGATAATTTGCATCCGGAAATGTACAGCAAAGAGAAAGATCATGTTGATGAAAGAATGGAGATGAGAGAAAGAAGGAACTGTGGAATGGAAGAGAGAGAATGAGGAAAGAAATAAAAAAATATATCCAAAAAAAAAAAAAACTTATTAAACTCGCAGAATTTCATCCTTGTGCTGGTAGATTTATTTGTCAGAACTTACAGGCATACTTAAAAAGCGCTGATGCGATATGATAACTGCAACTAGACGTAAAAGAAATTTCGTATCTTTCTCCTTGGTTTAACCAAGCGCAACCAATTCTCAGGCTAAATAAAGTGTTTTTTACCATTGTTGCTCAGCATCTTCATCATTTGTATCCATATTAACGAGCATTGAATACGTCTGGTGTGGGATTCGATACATATCCATTTTAAGAATCTTCAACCAATATGTAATGCATCTGACAGCACTATTAGTGTAAAGGGGGTATCGCCCAGTTTCCCCATACACAAATTTGTCAGGCAGTTTGAAAGGGATTCAAAGAAAGCGTTTTGCATGCAAGTGAATGTACCTTTTAAATGCTACTTAATCTATGTAGACCCCACATTTTAGATGCATACAATAATACAGATTGAACTTAAGATTTCAAAGAAGCAATTCTTTGAAATGTCGCCTAGTTTACTAATGCATTCAATGCACTGCACACATGCTCTCATACCCTTCACCGCAAGAGCCTCAACGCCTCTATTCAAACTCATTTTAGTCGTAAAAACAAAGCCTAGATAGTCATACGCGTTCACTACTTCCAATACTTTGCCATCTGAAGTCCATCTTTCATTTTTTACCTAAAAATCTATCCTTACGAAAAAGAACATCACTTAAGTTTTGTCTTCATTAAGATTCACAAAGAGATTTTTGCAAGCATTATGAAGAATGATTTTGTAGGCCTCTGCCAGGGTATGACAGGAGAACAATGTCGTCAGCAAAAAGGAGAAACAATTCAATCAAATCGGGCAGTAACTGAATGCCATGAATACAATTTCCATCCACAGAAGTTGCAGTTTCATTAATAAATATAGAAAAAAGGAACTGGACTAAGAACACAACTCTGTCGTAGACCTACGGGACAGTCAAAAAGATCGGTTAATCCGTCTTGCACTCCTACACAATTTAACATAGAGCTATGAATAGCTTTTATTGCTTTCTTAAACTTTCCATGTATGTTGATCTTTGGTAATATATCCCATATAGGCTCACGTTGGATAGAATCAAAAGCCTTCCTTAGGTCCACGAAACAGGCACCTCTTTTGGAAAAAAAAATTTTCTCAACAATAGCATTCAACGTAAAGATATGGTCAAAAGTTGAATATCCTTTCCTAAATCCAGCTTGTGTTTCTGTCAATACATTGTAAATTTGAACCCACATAGTTAAACGTTCATTGAGGGTAGCTTTATAGCATTTACTGATTAGACACAATAAAGGGATTCCTCTGTAATTTTCTGTTAATGTCTGGTATCCGTTTTTGAAAATAAGAGCAATGATTGCTTTTAACCATTCCTCTGGATACATTCCGGTATCAAATATGACATTAAACAGTTTTATCAAAAAGGGGACTGAAAAGTCTCCAGATATTTTCAACATTTCAGGCATAATTCCATCAGTGCCAGCAGCTTTGCCTTTTTTTCAATTTACGAATAGCTGAATAGACCAGTAAATGAAAACAAGGTTATGGAAGCTATTCGTAAATTGAGAGAGAGAGAGAGAGAGAGAGAGAGAGAGAGAGAGAGAGAGAGAGAGAGAGAGAGAGAGAGAGAGAGATTTTAAGTACAGGAGCAACAAGGGAAGTAAATGTCGTCGGTTGTTTTCCATAAAATGCTTATCTCCCATGAATCGCCGACTTAACCGATCTGGATAACTGGAACTCTACTATGGATGACAACTGCACGGCCTTCTGAAATTGCTGCGAGCACGTGTGCGCGTGTGCATTTGTTAAAGTGTGTGCAACTGTGTGTACGTTTGTTTGTCTGCGTTATGTGAGCTCGAGTGTATTGCTTTTAGATAGAAATATAAAAATGCACTTGAAAGAATGACATGGAGTAAATAAATCAGAGAGAGAGAGAGAGAGATGGGAGGGGGGGGGGGGTAGGCACGCACTGGCACTGACAGGGCCGGACCCGAGGGAGCTGGATGGCGGAGAGGAGGGGGTGGGCGGGGTGAGAGTGTTACCTAGGTTCCGGACTCCTTCCTCGTCCTCCCTCCCACCCCCTACATCTTCCCCCCCCCCCTTCCCTCTAAGCGGGTGCGCGGGATTTTCTTAGAATATGGATTTTGCGTCATTGTCATATCTTGAAACGCTTTAACCTCTGGTGACATTGTTCCCAGCTCAAACTCTATCCCCTACCTGTCCCCCTCACAAAAATACAGGCCCGGCCCTGATAACGACACACATCGACACACTGCGACATACGTGCACAGGCCCGGCCCTGATAACGACACACATCGACACACTGCGACATACGTGCACGTGCGCGTGAAATACGCTTACCAAACTAAGGCTCGTCACTTATCTTGCACACTACAGGAAGACCAACAACCAAAAATTCGACATTTATTCACAGAAACATGCTCCAGTTCCATTCCATTGAGTCATCTCTCTCAGTCTCTCTGTCTCTCTCTGTCTCTCCGTTTCCGTCTCTCTCTCTCCCTCTCTCTCTCTCTCTCTCTCTCTCTCTCTCTCTCTCTCTGTCTCTCTCTCTGGTGTGTGTGTGTGTGTGCGTGTGCGTGTGCGTGTGTGTGTGTGTGTGTGTGTGTGTGTGTGTTGAATTATTCCCCTTTACACTCGCACGAAATATTTAAAATGTGGTCAAGTATTCGATCACAGCTTTTATCTCCCCTCGCTTTCACATGAACTCCAAGACGAGAAGACAGAGAAATATTAAAAGTGAAAGGTATAAAATGATGATACGATCTAAAACAAATTCTACAACCATCGAACGTTTTTGACTATTTTGCATTAATTAAAGGCACCACATTCATCAAAAACAATAAGATTCAGCATTTTGTAGATTTCTGATTAACAACCATATCAAGTTTGTTCGGTGAATCTTTTGATCCCCCCTACTCCCCCCCCCCCCTCCCCCCAAATCTTTCTCACGGAACCACTAGGGCCCTTGAGAGGATGTGTTAGCAAGTTGTTTTGAAATCGATCTCGATTCAATTTTCCATGCTCTTTGTTAAAAAAAAAAAAGTTATGGTCCATGCTTCCCTCCATGTATGCAAGACGCATCTTTTACCAATAGAGTACACTCCCTGTGGGGATCTGGAAATCATTTTCTACTCATTAACGCATTAAACCACAAACATTATTATACATGTTTAAAATATCCAGTTTTCCCCCGAAGTGCGCTGGTATTTCTCCACTTTTGTAGACAAACCATGCAATGGATAAACGAGAAAAAAAGGAACGAAGTGAGAAAAAAAGAAATGCTATGCAGTAGGTACTCCATAGAGAATCGCATTGTCAAAGTCTGCCAATTCGTGTGACAACACAAAAATAAAACTCTAAACAAAGTAAAGCGAAAGAAGACCAACAAGAGCCAATCTCATTTTTACAGATCGGTACAAATGTTCTGCAAGAAGGAACGAATGCCAATGCCTGGCTGATTCTAACAATCATCTCTCTTTGCCATTAAGTATACAAATTTATTCTATGGTCAAGATACGGTTACGTGGTAATAAACACATCAGCTCTTAATAATTCTCGTTTCTTCTTTTTTCTTTCAGACAATAGAACTTCACATGAATCCTGATTTAGAAACAATTTACAAACCAAAATCATGTTCATGTGAATGTAAACAAAACAAAAACAAATCTGCAAATTATTGTTGAGCTGGAATGAGAATCCATTAAATGGTGTCGGTAGTAACCTGAGTTCAGATTTACGTCAAAATAATGACGTCATTCATGTTCAGCCGTGACCAAGGCATGTAGTGCCTCATGAGCCTACTGATTAAGGTAGAGTTTGTTCCCCATCACTGACGTCAAGCGGTATGCGAGCATTACACTGACCGACGTCAGACGGACTGAACGAAGACGTGGAGATAATCAGTGTATGCGTCACTGTCAGGTCATTTTGAACGTCACTATTGACACTGCTTCATCCTACGTGTTATGAAAAGTCAACCGCGCTTCATCAGTGATTAATCCTCGAACAGATGGAATAGACGCAGTCGCATCCCTGCCGAATGTGTGGGTTGTAGTAACATCTTGTTTTGCTGTCAGTGGCGTCAGCTGTGGAGTTGTCATTTTCTATGACCTCGGGGACTTCACTGACAGTCACCAAGCTCTTGACGTCATCACTTGCTTCACCTGTGAGCGGTGATCGATCACCGCGGAGATGGTGGAGTTCGTTGCATTTCTTCCTTGAGTTTTTCTTTCGAATTTATTTTGGGGATGTACGACCTCCTGGAATCAATCCGTGTCTTAAAGGTGATGCGAGAAACATACTGTGGATGACTATAGACGTGAGGTGCGGTGGAAGCATGTGGCGTGTGACAGGGAGCACGAGGGGTGCTGGAAGCGTTCCGTGTGTTACAGACCTCAGGCGTGGCGGACGTCTCCTGTGCATGAGGTGTAGCTGAAATATCCTGTGTATTACCTGAGGAAACAGGTACGACAGAAGTGCCGTGTATGTTATCGGTCCTGTCGGGAATGGTAGTAGAATGCCATGTGTTGAAGGCGGCATGAGACATGGTCGAAACAGGTGTGTCACATGCGATGCAAGGGACGGTGAAAGTATCCTCATTCACATGAGGTTCGGTCAGAGTACCCTGTGTGTATATAGCGACACAAGGTACGGTGGGAGTATCCTGTGTGTCTTTAGCAACACGAGGTATGGTGAGAGTATCCTGTGTGTCTTTAACGACACGAGGTATGGTGAGAGTATCCTGTGTGTCTTTAACGACACGAGGTATGGTGAGAGTATCCTGTGTGTCTTTAGCAACACGAGGTATGGTGAGAGTATCCTGTGTGTCATTAGCCACATGAGGTACGGAGGAAGTATCCTGTGTGTCCTCAGCAATATATGGTATGGTGAGAGTATTGTCTGCTTCATTAGCGATACAATGTACGGTGGTAGCATCCTGTGTATCATTAGCCACACGATGCACGGTCGCAGCATTCCCTTTGTCATTAGCGACATGAAACACAGTAGGAATATCCTCTGTGCCATTAGCAACATGAGGTACGTTGAGAGTATCCCGTGTGTTACTGGTGACACGAGTAATGGTGGGAGCATCCTTTGTATCACTGGTGATACGAGATATGGTGCGAGTATCTTCTGAGTCATCGGTGACACGAGATATGGCGAGGGTATCATCTGAGTCACTGATGATATGAGGTATAGTAGGAGTATCCTCGGTGTCATGTGTGAGATTAGGTTCGGTGGGAGTATCATCTGTGTCATTGGTGACATGAGACACGGTGGCAGAATCGTTTGTGGCATTAATGACAAGTTGTATAGTGGGGGTAGTCTCTGTGTCACTGGCAATACCAGATATGGTGAGAATATCCTTAATACCACAAAGCATCGTGGGAGTATCCTCTGTGTCACTGGTGACACCTGATATAGTAGGAGTATCCTCTGTATCAGTGGTGACATCAGGTAGGGTAGGAGTGACCTCCGTGTCAGTGGTTACATCAGGTAGGGTAGGAGTAACTTCCATGTCAGTGGTGACATCAGGTAGGCTAGGAGTAACTTCCATGTCAGGTAGGCTAGGAGTAACCTCCGTGTCAGTGGTGACATCAGGTGTGATAGAAGTAACCTCCGTGTTAGTGGTGACATCAGTTAGGGTAGGAGTAACCTCCGTATCAGTGGTGACATCAGGTACAACGGGAATATCCTCTGTGTCAATGATGACATGAGGTGTAGAAGGAGTAAACTCCATGCCAATGGTGACATCAGGTGTCGTGGCAACACGAAGTGAGGTGGGAGTATCCTCCCTGTCAGTGTTGACACGAAGTATGATGGGAATATCGTCAGAGTCAATGATGACGTGAGGTATGGTGGAACTCTCTTCTGTGTCGCTAGTAACTTGAGGAATGATGGAAGTATCCTGTCTGTCAATGGTGACATGAGGTACGGTGGGTGTATTCTGTGTGCCGTTAGCAACACGAGGTACTGTGGGAGTATCCTGTGTGTCGTTAGCAACACGAGGTACGGTGGGTGTATTCTGTGTGTCGTTAGCAACACGAGGTACTGTGGAAGTATCCTGTGTGTCGTTAGCAACACGAGGTACTGTGGGTGTATTCTGTGTGTCGTTAGCAACACGAGGTACGGTGGGTGTATTCTGTGTGTCGTTAGCAACACGAGGTACGGTGGGAGTATCCTGTGTGTCTTTAGCAACACGAGGTACGGTGGGAGTATCCTGTGAGTCTTTAGCAACACGAGGTTCGGTGGGAGTATCCTGTGTGTTATCAGCGACATAAGGTATGGTGAGAATTTTGTCTTTTTCATTAACCACACAAGGTGCGGTCGCAGTATCCTCTCTGTCATAAGCGACATGAGATGCAGTAGAAATATCCTCTGTCTCATTAGCAAAATGAGGTACGTTGAGAGTATCCTGTGTGTTACGGGTGACACGAGTAATATCAGAAGCACCCTTTGTATGACTGGTGACATGAGATATAGTGCGAGTTTCCTCTGGGTCATTGGTGACAGGAGATATGGTGTGAGTTTCCTCCGAGCCATTGGTGACAGGAGATATGGTGTGAGTTTCCTCTGGGTCATTGGTGACAGGAGATATGGTGTGAGTTTCCTCCGAGTCATTGGTGACATGAGATATGGTGTGAGTTTCCTCTGAGTCACTGGTGACAGGAGATATGGTGTGAGTTTCCTCCGAGTCATTGGTGACATGAGATATGGTGTGAGTTTCCTCCGAGCCATTGGTGACAGGAGATATGGTGCGAGTTTCCTCTGGGTCATTGGTGACATGAGATATAGTGTGAGTTTCCTCTGAGTCACTGGTGACAGGAGATATGGTGCGAGTTTCCTCTGGGTCATTGGTGACAGGAGATATGGTGTGAGTTTCCTCTGAGTCATTGGTGACACGAGATATGGCGAGGGTATCATCTGTGTCACTGATAATATGAGGTATAGTAGGAGTATCCTCTGTGTTATGCGTGACAGTACGCACGGTGGGAGTATCCTTCGTGACATTGGTGACATGACGTATGGTGGAAGAATCGTCTGTGTCACTAATGACACGATGCATAGTGTAACTGGTGACATAAAGACTGGTGGATGTATCCTCCGAGTCATTGATAACTCGAGATATGGTGAAAGTATCCCCTGTGCCACTGGCAATGCGAGATATGATGAGAATATCCTTTGTAGTATTATTGACAAGAAATATGGTGGGAGTATCCTCTGTGTCACTGGTGACACGTAATATAGTTGGAGTATCCTCTGTATCGATGGTGACATCAGGTAAAGTCGGAGTAACCTCCATGTCAGTGGTGACATCAGGTACAGCGGGAATATCCTCTGTGTCAATGATGACATGAGGTGTAGGAGGAGTGAACTCCATGCCAATGGTGACATCGGGTGTCGTGGCGACACGAAGTGAGGTGGGAGTATCCTCCCTGTCAGTGTTGACACGAAGTATGATGGGAATATCGTCAGAGTCAATGATGACGTGAGGTATGGTGGAACTCTCTTCTGTGTCGCTAGTAACTTGAGGAATGATGGAAGTATCCTGTATGTCGATGGTGACATAGGGTACGGTGGGTGTATTCTGTGTGTCGTTAGCAACACGAGGTACGGTGGGAGTATCATGTGTGTCTTTAGCAACACGAGGTACGGTAGGAGTATCATGTATGTCTTTATCAACACGAGGTATGGTGGGAGTATCCTGTGTGTCTTTAGCAACACAAGGTACTGGAGGAGTATCCTGTGTGTCTTTAGCAACACGAGGTATGGTGGGAGTATCCTGTGTGTCTTTAGCGACGTGAGGTACGGCGGGAGTATCCTGTGTGTCTTTAGCGACATGAGGTACGGTGGGAGTATCCTCTGTGTCATTAGCTGCATGAGGTACGGTGGGAGTATCCTGTGTGTCCTCAGCAATATATGGTATGGTGAGAGTATTGTCTGCTTCATTTGCGATACAATGTACGGTGGTAGCATCCTGTGTATCATTAGCCACACGATGCACGGTCGCAGCATTCCCTTTGTCATTAGCGACATGAAACACAGTAGGAATATCCTCTGTGCCATTAGCAACATGAGGTACGTTGAGAGTATCCCGTGTGTTACTGGTGACACGAGTAATGGTGGGAGCATCCTTTGTATCACTGGTGATACGAGATATGGTGCGAGTATCTTCTGAGTCATCGGTGACACGAGATATGGCGAGGGTATCATCTGAGTCACAGATGATATGAGGTATAGTAGGAGTATCCTCGGTGTCATGTGTGAGATTAGGTTCGGTGGGAGTATCATCTGTGCCATTGGTGACATGAGACACGGTGGCAGAATCGTTTGTGGCATTAATGACAAGTTGTATAGTGGGGGTAGTCTCTGTGTCACTGGTGACATAAAGTATGGTGGATGCATCCTCAGAGTCATCGATGACTCGAGATGCAGTGAAAGTATCCTCTGTGTCACTGACAATACGGGATATGGTGAAAGTCTCCTCTGTGTCACTGACAATACGGGATATGGTGAAAGTATCCTCTGTGTCACTGGCAATATGGGATATGGTGAAAGTATCCTCTGTGTCACTGACAATACGAGATATGGTGAAAGTATCCTCTGTGTCACTGGCAATACGGGATATGGTGAAAGTATCCTCTGTGTCACTGGCAATACGGGATATGGTGAAAGTATCCTCTGTGTCACTGGCAATACGAGATATGGTGAAAGTATCCTCTGTGTCACTGGCAATACGAGATATGGTGAAAGTATCCTCTGTGTCACTGGCAATATGAGATATGGTGAGAATATCCTTAATGTCACAAAGCATCGTGGGAGTATCCTCTGTGTCACTGGTGACACCTGATATAGTAGGAGCATCCTCTGTATCAGTGGTGACACGTAATATAGTAAAAGGATCCTCTGTATCAGTGCTGACATGAGGTAAAGTAGGAGTAACCTCCGTGTCAGTGGTGACATCAGGTACAACGGGAATATCCTCTGTGTCAATGATGACATGAGGTGTAGGAGGAGTAAACTCCATGCCAATGGTGACATCAGGTGTCGTGGCGACACGAAGTGAGGTGGGAGTATCCTCCCTGTCAGTGTTGACACGAAGTATGATGGGAATATCGTCAGAGTCAATGATGACGTGAGGTATGGTGGAACTCTCTTCTGTGTCGCTAGTAACTTGAGGAATGATGGAAGTAGCCTGTCTGTCGATGGTGACATGAGGTACGGTGGGTGTATTCTGTGTGTCGTTAGCAACACGAGGTACGGTGGGAGTATCCTGTGTGTCTTTAGCAACATGAGGTACGGTGGGAGTATCCTGTGTGTCTTTAGCAACACGAGGTACGGTAGGAGTATTCTTTGTCTCTTTCGCAACAGGAGTTACGGTGGGAGTATCCTGTGCGTCTTTAGCAACACGAGGTATGGTGCGAGTATCCTGTGTGTCTTTAGCAACACGAGGTACGTTGGGAGTATCTTCTGAGTCACTGGTGACACATGGTATAGTGAGAATGTCCTTCGTGTCAGTGGTGACGTCAGGTATGTTAGGAGTAACGTCTGTGTCCGTGGTGACATCAGGTATGTTAGGAGTTACGTCTGTGTAAGTGGTGACATCAGGTATGTTAGGAGTAATCTCTGTGTAAGTGGTGACATCAGGTTTGTCAAGAGTAACGTCTGTGTCAGTGGTGACACGAAGTATGATGGGAGTACTGTTGGTGTCAATGGCAACATGAGGTATGGTTGGACTATCCTCTGTGTTGCTGGGATTTCGAAGTATGATGGAAGTATCCTCTATGTCAATGGTGACATGGGGTATGGTGGGAGCATCATCTTTGTCGCTGGTGATATGAAATATGATTGGAGTGTCTTCTGTGTTATTGGTGACACGAAGGATGACGGAAGTCTCCTCTGTGTCAGTGTTGACATGAGGTATGGTGGGAGTATCCTCTGTGTCAGTGTTGACAAGAGGTATGGTGGGAGTATCCTCTGTGTCAGTGTTGACATGAGGTATGGTGGGAGTATCCTCTGTGTCAGTGTTGACATGAGGTATGGTGGGAGTATCCTCTGTGTCAGTGTTGACATGAGGTATGGTGGGAGTATCCTCTGTGTCAGTGTTGACAAGAGGTATGGTGGGAGTATCCTCTGTGTCACTGGTGATATGAAGTATAATTGGAGTGTCCTCTGTGACATGAAGTATAATTGGAGTATCCTCTGTGACATGAAGTATAATTGGAGTATCCTCTGTGACATGAAATATAATTGGAGTATCCTTTGTGACATGAAGTATGGTGGGAGTATCCTCTGTGCCAGTGGTGACACAAGGTATAGTGGAGGTATCTTCCTTGTCACTGGTGACACATGGGAATTTGGGAATATCCTCTCTGTCGCCGGTGACATGAGGTATGGTAAAAGTGTCTCTAGAGTCACCGGTAACACAAGCTACGGGGGAAGTATGCTCTGTAGCATTGCTGACATGAGCTAAGGTGTGATTATCACCTGTGTCAATGGCGACAGGTTTTGAGGGAGAATCGTCTGTCTCAACGGTGACATGAAATGTGGTGGGGGTATCCTCTGTGTCACTGGTGTCACGAGGTGCAATGAGGGTATCCTCTGTGTCACTGGTGTCACGAGGTGCAATGAGGGTATCCTCTGTGTCACTGGTGTCACGAGGTGCAATGAGGGTATCCTCTATGTCACTGGTGTCACGAGGTGCAATGAGGGTATCCTCTGTGTCACTGGTGTCACGAGGTGCAATGAGGGTATCCTCTGTGTCACTGGTGTCACGAGGTGCAATGAGGGTATCCTCTGTGTCACTGGTGTCACGAGGTGCAATGAGGGTATCCTCTGTGTCACTGGTGATACAGGGCATGGTGGAAGTGATCATGGCGACAGGAGCTATAGCGGGGGTGTTGTCTGTGTCTCTTTCCCGGTTCTGTCAACGTGAGGAAAATATCCTCTGAATCAACCGTGACAGGAGATACAGTGGGAGTATCCTCTGAATCAACCGTGACAGGAGAATTACCATTGGGAACGTAGTATCCTCTGAATCAACCGTGACAGGAGATACAGTGGGAGTATCCTCTGAATCAACCGTGACAGGAGATACAGTGGGAGTATCCTCTGAATCAACCGTGACAGGAGATACAGTGGGAGTATCCTCTGAATCAACCGTGACAGGAGATACAGTGGGAGTATCCTCTGAATCAACCGTGACAGGAGATACAGTGGGAGTATCCTCTGAATCAACCGTGACAGGAGATACAGTGGGAGTATCCTCTGAATCAACCGTGACAGGAGATACAGTGGGAGTATCCTCTGTGTCAGTGGTGATATGAAGTACGATTGGAGTGTTCTTTGTGACACGAAGTATGATGGGCTTATCTTCTGTGTCAGTGGTGACAAAAGGAATGGTGGGAGTATCCCCTGTGTCATTGGTGACATGAGTAATGGTGGAAGTATCCCTTGTATCATTGGTGAAACAACGAACGGTTTGAGTGTCCTCTGTGTCACTGGTGAAATGAGGTATGGTGGGAATATCCTCTATGCCATTAGTGACACACGGTTTAGTGGAAGTATCCTCTGTGTCTTCTGTGTTACTGATGACACGAGGTACGGTGTGAGTATCCTCTGTGTCACTAGTGACACAATGTTTATTAGGGGTATCCTCTGTGTCATTCGTAACACGAAGTATGGTGGAAGTATCCGCTGGGTCGCATGCGACACTACATACGGTGTGAGGATCCTCTCTGTAGCTGGTGCCACAAGGTTTGGTAGTAGTATTCTCTGTGTCATTGGTAACACGAGGCGTGGCGGCGGTATCCTCTGTGTCGTTGGTGACACTAGGTTTGGTAAGAGTATTCTCTGAGTCACTGGTCACACGAGGCTTGGTGAGAATAATCTCTGTGTCACAGGTGACACGAGGCTTGGTAAAAATACCCTCTGTGTCACTTGTGACACGAGGCGTGGTGGGTTTCTCCTCTGTGTCACTGATCACACGAGGTACAGTGTGAGGATCCTCTGTACCATTGGTGACACGAGGTACAGTGGGAGTTTCCCCTGTACCATTAGTGACACGAGGTACAGTGTGAGTATCCTCTGTACCATTGGTGACACGAGGTACAGTGTGAGTATCCTCTGTACCATTGGTGACACGAGGTACAGTGTGAGTATCCTCTGTACCATTGGTGACACGAGGTGCAGTGTGAGTATCCTCTGTACCATTGGTGTCACGATGTATGGTGGAAATATCCTCTGTACCATTGGTGACACGAGGTACAGTGGGAGTTTCCTCTGTACCATTGGTGTCACGATGTATGGCGGAAATATCCTCCGAACCATTGGTGACATGATGTATGGTGGAAATATCCTCCGAACCATTGGTGACACGATGTATGGTGGAAATATCCTCTGTACTATTGGTGACACGATGTACAGTGAGAGTTTCCTCTGTACCATTGGTGACACGATGTATGGTGGAAATATCCTCTGTACCATTGGTGATACGATGTACAGTGAGAGTTTCCTCTGTACCATTGGTGTCACGATGTATGGTGGAAATATCCTCTGTACCATTGGTGTCACGATGTATGGTGGAAATATCCTCTGTACCATTGGTGTCACGATGTATGGTGGAAATATCCTCTGTACCATTGGTGACATGATGTATGGTGGAAATATCCTCTGTACCATTGGTGACACGATGTATGGTGGAAATATCCTCTGTACCATTGGTGACATGATGTATGGTGGAAATATCCTCTGTACCATTGGTGACACGATGTACAGTGGAGTTTCCTCTGTACCATTGGTGTCACGATGTATGGTGGAAATATCCTCTGTACCATTGGTGTCACGATGTATGGTGGAAATATCCTCTGTACCATTGGTGACATGATGTATGGTGGAAATATCCTCTGTACCATTGGTGACACGATGTACAGTGAGAGTTTCCTCTGTACCATTGGTGTCACGATGTATGGTGGAAATATCCTCTGTACCATTGGTGTCACGATGTATGGTGGAAATATCCTCTGTACCATTGGTGACATGATGTATGGTGGAAATATCCTCTGTACCATTGGTGACACGATGTACAGTGGGAGTTTCCTCTGTACCATCGGTGACACAATGCATGGTTGGGGTACATTCAGTGTAATCGGTGATTTGAGGTATGGTGGTAGTACTCTCTGTGTCACTGATAATATGAAATATGGTGTGAGTATCCTCCGAGTCACCGCTGACACGAAGTACTGAGGCAGCATCCTTTACGTCACTGGCGACACGAGGTATGATGGGAGTGTTCTCCGCGTCACTTGTAACGTGAGCTTCGACGGATGTTTTGTCTGTGGTATCATGAGGGATGGTGGGAGCATCTTCTGCGTCACAGGCGACTCGAGGTATGGCTGGATTGTTCTCTGTGTCGTTGCTGACACGAGGGACGGTGAAAGTCTGATCTGTATCGCTGGTGACGCAAGGCACGGTGGAAGAATCCTGACTGTCATTGGCGACATGAGTCATGGTTGATATATTCTGTATCTCATCGATGATATGAGGTTTGGCTGTTCCGTCTCGTCTATCACTGGTGACATAAGACACGGTTGCAGAATCCACAGTGTCGCTGGTAGCCTCATGGACAGTGGTGGTACCTCGTGCTTCAAGGATGACGGCACCTCCTCTGCCGCTGGTGGCATGACTCACGGTGGCAGGAACATCCTGAGCGTCGCTTCTCAAGACAGACACGACGCTGTCGTCCCGTGTTTCCTCTCTGACGTCACCAATGACGGTGACGTGCTGCTCAGCGCTATCATCCCGTGGGATCATTTTGGACACTGGGCTCCATGGCCTCGTCTTGTGCGTCATCTATCCCGCCAGGCACAAAGACAGGCCTAAAATCCTGTGTACCTTTTCCAATCTCAGATATTGTGGTTGTGGTATCCTGTACATTATTTTCGACATCAAGCATGGTCGATGTATTCCCTAGTTTATGGCTGAAGTGGCTGGTCGTTGTGACAGTGTGAATACTATTTCTGACTATTGAAGCAGAAGAAGTTTCATCCGTATTCTGGATGACGTTAGACACGGTGGTGGCAATTTCCGCTTCCCCGGTGACGTCAGACACGGTGGTGGCACTTTCCGCTTCCCCGGTGACGTCAGACACGGTGGTGGCACTTTCCGCGTCCCCGGTGACGTCAGACACGGTGGTGGCACTTTCCACTTCCCCGGTGACGTCAGACACGGTGGTGGCACTTTCCGCTTCCCCGGTGACGTTGGAGACGGTGGCAGTATCCTCTATGTCGCTGATGACGTCACGAAGGGTGGTGGTATTCTGTGGGCCACTGATGACAGTAGAAACGATGGCGAGATTGTCCCGTGTATCACTGACAACGTCAGGCGCCATGGCGGTATCCTGTGTGTTCCTGGTGAGGTCTGGAAATATGTCTTCAGGATCGGTTGTGGTGCCTTGAGTGTCAATGGTGACACCAGGAACATCGGTGACATCATGCCAGTCATGCATGATTGGTATTGAGAACATTGGTGGTATATTTATCACTAGTGACATTTGAAAACGTGACGGTGTCCAGTGCATGGTTGGTAATATTGGGAACAATGATGGCACCGTGTGCGTCATCGGTGACGTAAAAAACTGGGATGAAATGTCATATGTTGATGATGACTTAAAAAACGATACTGGTGTCCTGTATGTCACTGGTGACGTTAAAACGGGGGTCGGTGTCCAGAGTGTCATCGGTGACTCCAAAAACGGTAGGGGTAACCCACGTATCATTGGCGACTCCAAAAACGGTAGTGGTAACCCATGTGTCACCGGTGACTCAGAAATGGTGGCAGTATGCTGTGTGTCACTGTTGATGTTCAAAACGGTAGTGATGTCCTGTGCATTACTTGTGACGTCAGTCACTGAGGTAGTAATCTGAGCGTCATCAGTGACAGAGGAGATACCTTTTGCACTTTTATAGACATCAGACACGCTGCTAGTACTCGGTGTGTCAGTATCGACGTCAGGCACCTTCTCCCGCGTGTCACTGGTGACGTCAAGCACGGCGGTCGTGTTGCGCGTCTCAATTCCAACATCAGCTAAGGCTCTATTACTCAGTGTGTCAGATCCAGTGGAAGGCATGGCTCTTTCGACCCGTGCCTCAAACAGGTTGATGCTTTCCTGACAGCCTCCGACCACAGGGGATGCGGTTTTATGTGCATTGTCTTTAATATCAGGCATGCTGATACTATCGTGTGCGTCATCAGTGACATCATGGATGGCGATAACCTTTTTTTCAACAGTTGTGTCAGCCATGTCAGCAATATCCTGTATGTTTATTGTGACATCAGACACAGTTTCAGTATCCAGAGAGCCAATGGTGACGTCGGACATGGCAGTGGTGTCCTGTGTGCCATCAGTGACGTCAGGTTTGGTAGTAGTATCCTGTGAGCCACTGCCTGTGACGTGTGGCCAGTCGCTCGTTTTCTCCGAGTCTTTTCTGGTGATGTGAGCAGGGACGGTATCTTGTGTGTCGCTGGCGATGTCAAGGCAGATGGTAGCATTCTGCTTATTGATTCTGGCACCAGACACTGTAGTCGTGTCCGTTGCGTCATCGATGACGTCAGGCATGGTATTAGTTCCTTGTGTGTTATTTTCTAACTCGGACATAGCGATGATGTCCTGGCTGTCAATTTTTGTGTTAAGGGCAGCAGCTTCATTTTGTGCGACATTCATGACGTCAGACACATGCGTAGCTTTCTTTGTATCATACGTGACGTAACACGTATGGTTAATCTCCGGTGCGTTATCGGTGACGTCATGCACGTCGGTAATACTCTGCGAGTCATTCACGACAAGGGGCTGAATGATTTCATTCTGTAGGTCACCCGTGTCGTGCAGATCAGCTTCAGTGTGTACAGTGTTGTTGTTGCTCAGGTCAGGGGCGATGGCGATAATGTCTGCGTGTGCGATGGTCGCATTCCATAACATGTCATTCATGAAATAATACTTAGTCCTGCAGTCAGCCGCATGGGACTGAGCGGGGGCGTCGAGGTGAAAGTCAGCTAGGGCAGCAGCACCACCACCATCCCGCATGCCAGACGCCTCCGAAACACCGTCGTACGTGACCTCGGGAAGATCTTCAGCGCCTGGAGGATAACCTTCGTAGCAGCCACTGAGCTCGAGCGGCGGGCCTAAGCCAGTGTGGCAGAGGAGTGAGGCGCCGTGCTGTTGCAGTAGGTAGACCACGTGGTAGTGGTGGTTGACGAAGGCCGCATGCAAAGGGGTGGTGAACTTTGAGGTGAGCTGGTTGAGGTCGGGATTGTAATACAGCAGCAGGTTCACCACGTCCAGATGGCCCCGCAGGCAGGCCCAGTACAGCGGGGAACGCTGCTTTTTGTCCACGTCCTTCAGTAGGATAGATGAAATCTGGAATGGGGAAAAAAACAAAAACATAGGGTCGTCGATTGTCATCAGGCGAGAGAAAGAAGGCGACCCCCTACCCTCACCCACCCCCATACCCCCCTACCCTCACCCACCCCCATACCCCCTACCCTCACCCACCCCCATACTCCCCTACCCTCACCCACCCCCATACTCCCCTACCCTCACCCACCCCCATACGTAAATTGATGAAAAGCTTCAGACAGAAAGAAACGAAACAAAAATTGTCCAGGCATGCGCAGGCCGTTTGGGGGTGAGGGGGGGAGGAGGGGGGGGGGAGAATCGAATCACCCTCGCAGTAGTCCAGCACAAGAACAGACAGTAGCGGCGACCTTCAGAGCGGACATGTCCTATTCGGTGGTCTTTAAAATAGGTGTGCTGGCACATGATGGACATGTGTCTTGCCAACAATAGATGTGCTGCCACATGATGGACATGTGTCTTGCCAACAATAGGTGTGCTGCCACATGATGGACATGTGTCTTGCCAACAATAGGTGTGCTGCCACATGATGGACATGTGTCTTGCCAACAATAGATGTGCTGCCACATGATGGACATGTGTCTTGCCAACAATAGATGTGCTGCCACATGATGGACATGTGTCTTGCCAACACAGTTTGACCTCCGGAACGGGAGTTATGGCTTCACCCTCGTCTGTTTGTTTTTTTGTTTGTCTGTTTGTCTTTCAACAAGATTACGCAAAAGGTGCTGAGCCGATTTTAACCGAACTTGGTGGAAAGACGGTATGTGGCCGGCCGAAGAACGGACCCGTTAGATTTTGGCGCGGATCTGTTGAGTGAATCCGGATCCAATGCCGAATCCTGGGTCCATTGAGCAAGACCATGATAGATTTTCCACAGAAAATGAATACTGTAAAGTCACTGTTTATGAGTTGACATAGATATGAAGTATTCTTTAAAGATTTCCCATGATATAAAGGTTAACATGTCATATTTTCCGTATCCAAATTAAACAAAAATGCATGGAGAGTAACTCTTTCAGTTACTGTTACATTTCCTGTTGGTCCCAAATCCGCTTTGAAGGAAATTTCAAGCCTATAGAGCCATCACTGAAGAAGAGTTCCCTGTCGTGCCACCTTTCCCTTTCTACGCAGGTCACTGTGCTAGTACTGTGGCGGTCTTTGATGCTTTCATTGCCCGTTTTAGAGAGAGAGAGAGAGAGAGAGAGAGAGAGAGAGAGAGAGAGAGAGAGAGGGAGAGAGAGATTCAGATTCAGAGAGAGATTCAGATTCAGATGATTTATTCATATAACAGGCCAAGGCCCCTAATGAAGGGGTGTGTGAACACACAAGTGCAATCGTTATATAAAATTAAGTTACGGAACGAAACAAGAATAATTAGAGAGCAATTTCAAGAAGTGAACATTTTTCTATACATCTCTCGATGTTAATGAGAGCTGGACAGGATAGGTAAGCCAGTAGAGTGAGAGAGAGAGAGAGAGAGAGAGAGAGAGAGAGAGAGAGAGAGAGAGAGAGAGAGAGAGAGAGGCCTTGTACAAAAACAAAGAATAATTTTTGAAAAGTTCTGCTGCTGTAGATGAACAGAGTAGGCTCAGTTTAAACAAGGATGGCAGTCTTTAATATTTGGGCGTAATAAACTTTTCTCTAATGCTAACGAGAGCTGGACAGGACAGGACGAAGTGTAATTCGGTTTCAGTTGATTCTTTACTTAAAGGACAAAGGAAATCACAATATTACATGTTCGATATCTAAAATAATGGGTGGCCAATGCAGATGTTCCTAATCTGAATTTTGCAGTTACATGTTTTAGGTGCCTATCCATATCTAGGGTGAAGTGCGTTTTCAGGTCATGAACATCGCAAAAGTTCCTTTTGAAAAATAAAATCGGTCACTGTTATGAATATGATCAGTCCATTTCTGCCATCTGCAGTCAACCAACCGTTAATGGAAAAGACATAAAACTTTAATTGATTCAGCCAAACAAATCCAAATCCATATTCAAATAGACGAAGGCACACCGTGGACACCCAGTTACTTTCGCCTTTAGTATCTAAGTCATATAACATATTGTATGCCTTACGAGGAATTCTTAAGTCTTCCATCTGTATCAGTTTGAGCCGGTAGAGAGAGGAGAGAGAGAGAGAGAGAGAGAGAGAGAGAGAGAGAGAGAGAGAGAGAGAGAGAGAGCACTACCTCTAGAAATCTACACTCATCCATCTTCCTCCCCCCTTCCCGATCCTCCAGCACACACACACACACACACACACACACACACACACACACACACACACACACACACACACACACACACACACACACACACACACACACACACACACACACACACACACACACACACACCCGTTCCCTGTATCAGGAACGGGCAACCAATCCCACCTGAAGCAGCAGGGACACCACCTCCCTGTGGCCCTTAGCACAGGCCAGGCTGAGAGGGGAGAAGCCTTTTCTCGTGCGGGCGTTGATCTGCGCACCCGCTGCCAGCAGAACCTGCACGATGGTGGTCAGGCCCAGGCCGCAGGCGTGGTGCAGAGGAGTGTACCCTGCCTTGGACATCACATCCACGTTCTCGTAGTGTTCCAGCATCATCTCCACCACGCCCTGGTGACCTCCTCGCACCGCCCAGTGCAGCGGCACGTGACCTGGAAGAACCAGGGCCCACCACTTCAGCAAGGCGCGTCATTAAGCTGCGTCCAACGGGAAGGGAGGGAGGGGGAGGGGATAGGGTCCAGCTTATTTTTAAGGCATACAATGGTACACTTACCTCCCCCCCACCCCTACCCCATAACGCCCCCCACAAAATGGGGAGAAGGGGGTACAGAAGAACTCTGGAAAAAAGGATGTCGTGCGGGGTTGAGGGGGAGGTGCGAATGGGATGGAAAGAGCGAAAGGGGCGATTTCTCTAAGGACAAGCATTCGCCCCAAAATATTCGGTGGATGGGAGCGAGTGGTAGTATTCGGTGGATGGGAGCGAGTCTTAGTGTTCGGTGGATGGGAGCGAGTGGTAGTGATAATTAAATATTCGGTGGATGGGAGCGAGTGGTAGTGATAATTAAATATTCGGTGGATGGGAGCGAGTGGTAGTGATAATTAAATATTCGGTGGATGGGAGCGAGTGGTAGTGATAATTAAATATTCGGTGGATGGGAGCGAATGTTGGTGATAATTAAGTATTCGGTGGATGGGAGCGAGTGGTAGTGATAATTTACTTGAGAGGGAGGAGAGGGCGAGGGCTGAAAGGGGAGAAGAGGGTAGCTATTCTCCACCACCACCTGACCCGAACCTGGCAAGGCAAAGAAAGGGCAAGGCAAAGAGAGGGCAAGGCAAAGAGAGGGCAAGGCAAAGAGAGGGCAAGGCAAAGAGAGGGCAAAGATGATATGCAAAAGATGGCAGCAGAGGCAGCCACGACAGGGAAGGACCAGATTCAATCAATGGAAGGTAAGGCACAACACGTCTTGGGACTGGGGAAACACAGTGGGTAGGCTAAGCAAGACACGGCAAGGCTTTGCATGACATGATGGGGGGAGGCCAGACAATGCGAGTCCAGACCAGGCGAAGAATGGGCAAGGAGTGGGCAAAAGCAAGACAGGAGCGGGGCATGAAAGGGCGAGATGACCACTCAGCAAGACGAGCCAGGAGCGAGCAAAACAGGGCAAGGGGAAGATACAACAAGACATGACGGGGACAGGCAGGACAAGGCCAGGTGATACCGAGACAGGTACAACAGACACCTCTCGCCAGGCTGGGTGAGGGGAAGGGAGGCCGGACAGGTCAGGTCAAATGATGCCAGCCCCGGGACAGGAACAGGCCAGAAGAAAAAAAACAAAGACAAAGCAGTCAGTCACAGTCAGGATCAACGTGCACACCCACCCCAGACGGTAAGGCAGACTGGTAAAAACCACTGCCAGACGGTATGGGGAGGTCCACTGCCAGAAGGCATGGGGAAGGTGTGCCTTGGCATAGATATCCAAGTCACGTCCATATAGCCCAGTCAGCCACCTACCACGGTTACCTCAAGGCTGAAAGATGCAGCAAACACAAGGTAAGGCAAAGCTTATCAACAGCAACAACAAAACAACAACAACAACTACTACAAAAACAATTGCAACAACAGCAACAACAACAGCAACAACAACAGCAACAACAGCAGCAGCAACAACAACACCACACTAAAATTTGGCTATGCAAGGAAAGGATTAACATGCAAGGAAAGGATTAACATACAAGGAAAGGATTAACATACAAGGAAAGGATTAACATGCAAGGAAAGGATTAACATACAAGGAAAGGATTAACATGCAAGGAAAGGATTAACATACAAGGAAAGGATTAACATGCAAGGAAAGGATTAACATGCAAGGAAAGGATTAACATGCAAGGAAAGGATTAACATACAAGGAAAGGATTAACATGCCATGAAATGAAAATGACGCGGCAGGATGAAGACAAGGTCGGAGGGCAATTAAATCCATGTTGTTTATAGCCCAGCCAACCACGAAGAGCCATATCAGGACTGTTGTCCTGTCAAAGACAAAGGACAGGAGGTAGGAGGGGGGAGGAGGGGGGGGGGAGGGGATGAATGGCGGGGAATGCTGTGTTGCTGACCTCGTCAACGTCCTCGTCAAACCGCAACATCAAGAGTTCCACAACGCTCCACTTGTGTTAGCTTGCACTGCCCTCTGCAGTGAACGTGGAGCCCGCTCCACACAGCGCTCCACTTGGTTAGCTTGCACTGCCCTCTGCAGTGAACGTGGAGCCCGCTCCACACAGCGCTCCACTTGGTTAGCTTGCACTGCCCTCTGCAGTGAACGTGGAGCCCGCTCCACACAGCGCTCCACTTGGTTAGCTTGCACTGCCCTCTGCAGTGAACGTGGAGCCCGCTCCACACAGCGCTCCACTTGGTTAGCTTGCACTGCCCTCTGCAGTGAACGTAGAGCCCGCTCCGGGAAGGACGGCGATGTGGGAGGTAATGCGGACCAAGGCAAGACACGCCGGGGGAGGTTGATCAAGATGGCGGACCAAGGCAAGACAAGCCGGGGGAGGTTGATCAAGATGGCGGACCAAGGCAAGACAAGCCGGGGGAGGTTGATCAAGATGGCGGACCAAGGCAAGACAAGCCGGGGGAGGTTGATCAAGATGGCGGACCAAGGCAAGACACGCCGGGGGAGGTTGATCAAGATGGCGGACCAAGGCAAGACAAGCCGGGGGAGGTTGATCAAGATGGCGGACCAAGGCAAGACACGCCGGGGGAGGTTGATCAAGATGGCGGACCAAGGCAAGACACGCCGGGGGAGGTTGATCAAGATGGCGGACCAAGGCAAGACACGCCGGGGGAGGTTGATCAAGATGGCGGACCAAGGCAAGACAAGCCGGGGGAGGTTAATCAAGATGGCGGACCAAGGCAAGACAAGCCGGGGGAGGTTGATCAAGATGGCGGACCAAGGCAAGACACGCCGGGGGAGGTTGATCAAGATGGCGGACCAAGGCAAGACACGCCGGGGGAGGTTGATCAAGATGGCGGACCAAGGCAAGACACGCCGGGGGAGGTTGATCAAGATGGCGGACCAAGGCAAGACAAGCCGGGGGAGGTTGATCAAGATGGCGGACCAAGGCAAGACGAGCCGGGGGAGGTTGATCAAGATGGCGGACCAAGGCAAGACAAGCCGGGGGAGGTTGATCAAGATGAGAGGAAGAGAGACATTTCGAAGGAATGCAAATCAAAGAACTGCTTGATAAGACAACACGAGGCAAAGAGGGATCAGGCAAGACGAGCAAAGGGGAGGCAAAACAATGCCTAGGAAGAAAGAGAAGGTGAAGAATGGCAAGATTATGGCCCCCGTCTTAACACACCTTTTGACTGGGTTTAATACCATTTTATTTTCCGGCGAACGAGGAAGAAGAATACCATTTTATTTTCCTATTTTAGTTTGCTTACTCATTTCTTAAAGCATTTGTAGTTAAGCTTGTATACTAATATGTTTAAAAAAAAACGAAAACAAATATCCCTCATCCCCAATCACAGAGACACACAACAAGCTGAGAGTGCATTGAAACCTAACAGCGCCTAGCTTGCAATACACATGATTCAAGTTTACAGAGGGTCCGTACAACTGCTGTTGGGACAGTATAGTGCTACATGATAGAAAGGCTCCAGATTACTGCAGTCTGTATGATAAGACGTTAGAACAAATTACACAAAAATGGTTCAGACTACTGCAGTATGTATGATAAGACGTTAGAACAAATTACACAAAAATGGTTCAGACTACTGCAGTATGTATGATAAGACGTTAGAACAAATTAAACAAAAATACTCAGTGCCCAAGTTCAGGGGCCCGCTATTGAAAACCCCTCCAGATAATTTCCGTTTTGAAAGAAATTGTCTTTCCGTTACATATCAAAGACAAAATAGTTGAAACATGCCACCCTGTGCGTTTATTTGACATGAGTAGAACATGCCGGGCAATATCAACATTTCCCCCTTATAGGTCTAAGGAAAAGCAATTTTGTCAAAGTAGCGTGCCCGTGGCTGCTTTTCCGTACTTTAATAGACGAGACGTACATGGGGGCAAATGTAAATATTGCCCAGTTATGTCATTCCCTTATTAAATTTGTTTTGATCTTTGACGAAAACAACACCACCACCAACACACAAAGGGTAGAAAACATGTTTGAAGGCGTGTATGTTTCAAAAATAGGGTGTGGGGCTGGGGGCTGGGAGCAGGGATAAACTCCAGTTTTGTCCGAATAATAAAAACACAATTAAACAAACAAACAAACAAACAAGAACGGTCCCAACCAGATTTTATCCTTATGCACGTTGATAAGAGAAGGCCTGTACTGATGGTGTGTGCCTGGCCCTGACAGTGTGTGCCTGGCCCTGACAGTGTGTGCCTGGCCTGACAGTGTGTGCCTGGCCCTGACAGTGTGTGCCTGGCCCTGACAGTGTGTGCCTGGCCCTGACAAAGACCCACCTGTGTTAGGGTCTACCCACGCCAAGGACGCTTGGCACATGAGGTAGCCTCGCACAAAGTCCTCATCGCCCTGAAGACAGGCGGCACGGAAGTGCTTCGCTGTCCGTTCAATTGCCTGCGGATTCAGAGTCGGTGCCAGAATAGCCGCTGAGTAGGCACCAGCAATCTCACTCTCCACAGCGTGGTCTCCGGTGCCATCGTCGTCTGGCTGGTGACAAGTCGTAGGCATGGCAGGAAATCTGTGGGAACAAACAAGAAATGGGTCAAATGGCTTGATCCACATCTACCTCTCATTAGAGAAGATTTAAGACAAAAGCTTTCTCAATTATTCCATACGCTTTTTTCCGTCGCTAGATTTTCCTCTTTTCCGTTGGTAAATGTAGAGAGGCCTACAGCAAGATAAAAAGTTACAATGTAATACGATGCAATAATTAAAAAATACATTTCTTGTCTCTGGTTTGTCTTAGATGATAACGTTTCATTCCATAGAATCAGTATTTTCTTTCTTAGAGAAGCTGGTTGCTTTTTTAACGCTGAGCTAAACAGGGACCCATATGTCAATTTTGAACAGGCTGTTGGACATCATCAGGAAGATACCTTTTGTTGCTAAGTGTTTGTGTTTGTCAATGTTTTCGTGTTTCTTTCCGTCAAAATGTGGAAGCTGATTTCTTGAAACCGAAGAGCATTGTATATTTAATGTTCCCGTGATACGCCTCAGCGTTCTCAACATTTTCTGCCGATAAACCGTTATGTCCTTAGTATTGTTCGAAAGAAGTGCAAGACGGGAGCACGGGTCTCCTGCTTTTCTTTTTTTTTTTTCTTTAGGTCAGTGAGTGAGCAGTCCCACAGAGGATTCTCGTATCAAATCACATTGGCCCCCGTGGGAGCAAGCAGTCTCTTGACGGAAAACAGCTTTCTGAGTTATTCGGTGAATTGCATTCTGTCAACAGATTAACTTCTCTTACCTGTGGTAAATAAGCATATAGCCGGGTTCTCCTCCTGCAAGATCACCGGTGTCATAGGTCAGAATCTCTGACCTACCTTTACCTTAGAAAAGTGGCTTACCCAGCGTTGAAAAGACAGGAGAAAACGACATGTGCCAATCGAAGCCGAAACATCCAACAAAGTGTTACACTGCGCAAAGTTTAATATCTTTTTCTTTTTACCGCTTTTTTTTTTCGGGGCTGGGGGTGGGTGGCGGGAAGTGCCGATGGGGAAGTGGGGTGGGGATAGTGGGGTGGGAGGGGGAAGAGGAAGAATGTGGAAGTGGCTTGGTGGGAGGGCGAAGAGTAAGGGGTGGGGGTGGGGGGAACAGCCCGTTTATACCGCATACACATGCATGGAAGGATAGATTTATGCAGGCAGGAATGGCAATGGGATAGGATGTGTGTGTGTGTGTGTGTGTGTGTGTGTGTGTGTGTGTGTGTGTGTGTGTGTGTGTGTGTGGAGAGAGAGAGAGAGAGAGAGAGAGAGAGAGAGAGAGAGAGAGAGAGAGAGAGAGAGAGAGAGAGAGAGAGGAGCGCATTTCAGACGTGGAAAATTAATGAAATATAGCATGTTGGAAACATTGTTCTCCCTTTGTGTGTTCAAAGAAGCACCAAATTCGTCATTTTTCATCCCTATCCGGCCACAACTCTGCCGCTTTAAGACCTGCCTTCGAAAAAAAAACAAGAACAGGAAGAAAAAGACCTGAAACTTTTGAGGATTTCAATGTAAAGGACTGGGTGATCCTGGTTTGAGGATTTCAGTGTAAAGGACTGGGTGATCCTGGTTTGAGGATTTCAGTGTAAAGGACTGGGTGATCCTGGTTTGCCCTGACACAGAACCGGGTCGAAAAATGAATGAGAAAAGTTCTTTGGGACAGATGGGAAATAGAGGCATCCTGCACCTACTCACTCTAACCAGTTGGAGTCTGACTGTCCTTAGGTACGTGGCACGAGCTGACTGTCCTTAGATACGTGGCACGGGCTGACTGTCCTTAGGTACGTGGCACGGGCTGACTGTCCTTAGGTACGTGGCACGGGCTGACTGTCCTTAGATACGTGGCACGGGCTGACTGTCCTTAGATACGTGGCACGGGCTGACTGTCCTGAGGTACGTGGCACGGGCTGACTGTCCTTAGATACGTGGCACGGGCTGACTGTCCTTAGATACGTGGCACGGGCTGACTGTCCTTAGATACGTGGCACGGGCTGACTGTCCTGAGGTACGTGGCACGGGCTGACTGTCCTTAGATACGTGGCACGGGCTGACTGTCCTGAGGTACGTGGCACGGGCTGACTGTCCTTAGATACGTGGCACGGGCTGACTGTCCTTAGGTACGTGGCACGGGCTGACTGTCCTGAGGTACGTGGCACGGGCTGACTGTCCTGAGGTACGTGGCACGGGCTGACTGTCCTTAGGTACGTGGCACGGGCTGACTGTCCTTAGGTACGTGGCACGGGCTGACTGTCCTTAGGTACGTGGCACGGGCTGACTGTCCTTAGATACGTGGCACGGGCTGACTGTCCTTAGATACGTGGCACGGGCTGACTGTCCTGAGGTACGTGGCACGGGCTGACTGTCCTTAGATACGTGGCACGGGCTGACTGTCCTTAGATACGTGGCACGGGCTGACTGTCCTTAGATACGTGGCACGGGCTGACTGTCCTGAGGTACGTGGCACGGGCTGACTGTCCTTAGATACGTGGCACGGGCTGACTGTCCTGAGGTACGTGGCACGGGCTGACTGTCCTTAGATACGTGGCACGGGCTGACTGTCCTTAGGTACGTGGCACGGGCTGACTGTCCTGAGGTACGTGGCACGGGCTGACTGTCCTTAGGTACGTGGCACGGGCTGACTGTCCTTAGGTACGTGGCACGGGCTGACTGTCCTGAGGTACGTGGCACGGGCTGACTGTCCTTAGGTACGTGGCACGGGCTGACTGTCCTTAGGTACGTGGCACGGGCTGACTGTCCTTAGGTACGTGGCACCCTCGACTCAAGAGTGTCTGCTGCCACAGCTGTTTCCGCCAGCGCATTCCAGTCTCAGGTGGTGGCTGGGAGAAACGAGTCACGACTGTTCTTGGTACGGCTGCAGTTGGTGGAGACATCTTCACTGTCGGCTGGGATCCATGCTGATACTACTCTTCCTCACAACTGCTCGCTCATTTGTTATTTTGTGTAGCATAGCCAGCCTTGCTATTTTCCTTCGGTGTTGGAGGGAGAGTGATTGCGGTCTTTCAATCCTGGTTGGGACTCTTTCGAGGCACTGTGACAGCGATTCACGACGAAACGTACAGCTCTTCTTTACATGGCCTCCATCTTGCCAATGAAATCTGATTTCCTTCCATACTGTTCAATCAGTCAGAGCATTGAGTCCAAAGTGTGACGGAAGAAGGGGGGGGGGGGGGGGGGGGGGGGGGGGGGGGGGGGAGAGGCGGAGGGGTAGAGGGGCGAGGGATGGTCGGAAATCTCTGTTGAGAAGAGGGCGCCTGAAAAGATATCTTGCTCCAAACAGTTTGCGTAACGCGTTGCATCGACCTTATCTCCTGACAGATATATGCTCATACTATCTGAAAGGAATAAAATGGACTTTTGCCGCGTCTCTTTAACCCTTTGTAACATTTGCATCTGCTTTATTAACATTTCGCCCCGTAACAGAAGTTAATTTTTAATGGAAACAAGCTCAAAGAATACTTCGACAAAAATTTGCACCTTGATCGAAACGCCTCTGTCTTAT
>CM065734.1:8844042-8846542 GCA_033310375.1 Conus canariensis
CGGCGTGAGTGAGCTCTCCCTCCGGAGGGCGCCACCACGTCGGTCCAGCGACAGCCCCAATGGACTCACGGTTACCGGTGATCCCGACGGAATCAAAGCAAGACCACAGACGTGGAGAGGACATCGAAACTGAGGTCACCATGACAGCAGGGCATGCATGAACGACAACAGAATTTAAGTTGTTGTTGTTTTTTTGCTGATCGATGAGAATGAGGATGATGAAGATGATGCTATGGATTTCCATTCCGGTCTGACTGCATGACAGGGCTGTACTCTACGCTTAATATATCCCGGCGTCAACCAGGCCCGAGAGATACAGACACCTGTAGTGTTGGTCAGGATATTTGAGCAACACCCTCAGAGACGCATCCATTAAGTAGATGAAACTCGGCTGTGTGGTCCCAGTCTTCCCAACTGAGCCCGTATCAAACGCAGCTCTGGGTAGGAGTCGGTCGGGGCAGAAAAATTCCACATGACTCTGATAGGAATCTAACCAACGACCTCCCAGCCGGGAGTCCACGACACCAATCACTTCGCCAAGGCGGCAATTTTTTTTTTTTTTTTGGTCATCATCCTGTGTGTATTTGACGGCGCTGAATAGCCCTGTTCGATCGACTGGGATGTAATTACAAACCACAAGCAAACCTTAGAAATTGTGTAATGTGTCCCCAAATCATCACAGGCGTTGTTTCCGGACAGGGGCGAAAATGAATAGAGTTAGTGATTAGTGATATTATCAAGGGGGAGAATTCCAAGAGAGGCTGAGCGAAAATGCGGTGCCAGACTGCCAGAGAAATAGGATCAGTTGTTTTGTCTGTAAGGGTCGACATGACATTGAAGCATGCAGACTGCAGAGAGAGAGAGAGAGAGAGAGAGAGAGAGAGAGAGGAGAGAGAGAGAGAGAGAGAGAGAGAGAGAGAGAGAGAGACAGAGAGAGAGAGAGACAGAGACAGAGAGAGACAGAGACAGAGACAGAGAAAGACAGAGAGAGAGAGAGGAGAGAGAGAGAGAGAGAGCGAGAGAGAGAGAGAGAGACAGAGACAGAGAGAGACAGAGAGAGAGACAGAGAGAGAGAGAGGGAGAGAGAGACGGAGGGAGAGAGAGAGAGAGAGAGACAGAGAGAGAGAGAGAGTTATCAATATATGTGCATGCAAACGTACTGTGTGTTGTGTGTGTGTGTGTGTGTGTGTGTGTGGTGTGTGTGTGTGTGTGTGTGTGTGTGTGTGTGTGTGTGCGTGCGTGCGTGCGTGTCGGGGTGTCCGTGTGTTTGCGTGTGTGTTTGTGTCTGTGTGTGTGCGCGCGTGCGTGTGTGCATGTGTGTGTGTTGTGTGTGTGTGTGTGTGTGTGTGTGTGTGTGTGCACGCGCGCGTGCGTGCCTGTGTGGGTGTCAGTATGTGTGTTTGTGTGTGTGTTTGTGTCTCTGTGTGTACGCACGTGCGTGTGTGCGTGCGTTCATTCGCGCGCGCGCGCGCGCGCGTGTGTGTGTGTGGTGTATGTGTGTGTGTCTGTCCGTCCGTGGTCAAAATGTGTTCCACTCGCTCCAGACAAAACTGCTGGGCCGATCTTTCTCTCTGTGTGTGTGTGTGTGTGTGTGTGTGTGTGTGTGTGTGTGTGTGTGTGTGTGTGTGTGTGTGTGTATGTGTGTGTGTGTGTGTGTGTGTGTGTGTGTGAGCGCGCGCTCGCGCACGCGTGTGTGGATGTAAGTCTGTGTCACGACGAATATCATTATTTTTTTGGAAGAGGGGGGGGGGGGGGGGGGGGGGGGGGATGGGGGTGGAGGGCAAATGGAATTTTCCCTTTTCCCTAGGTTACCTGTCAGTTCTGGCAGCTTGTTGAGACACAAGCAGCGCGTGTCGTCCGCGACTTTTTCCTTCTCTCATCCTCCAGCAGCTCGCTTTAAGCTTTCGTGTTTGTACTCCCAGTTTTTATAGAACAGGGAGTACTTTAGAATGGGAACGAAGAAATGCTCTGTGTGTGTGTGTGTGTGTGTGTGTGTGTGTGTGTGTGTGTGTGTGTGTGTGTGTGTGTGTGTGTGTGTGTGTGTCCGTCCGTCGTCAAAATGTGTTCCACTCGCTCCAAACAAAACTACTGGGCCGATCTTTCTGAAAATTTATAGGTATGTTCATTATGGGTCACGGAGGATGCCGAATGTTTTATTTTACCGTTATATCCATTACTAACGGCTATAACGGCCATAACGGTTTTTCTTCTTCATGGAACATCTCAGAAAGTGCCTGGCTGATCTTTCTGAAAATTTGTAGGTATGTTCATTATCGGTCACGGATGATGCCCGATGTTTTATTTTACCGTTATATCCGTTACTAACGGGGAGTGGGGAGTCCTAGTCGCGCCCTTCTGGCCCCGCTCATCTCGTACTTGTTTGTTTGCCTGTGTCAGGAGAGTAAATGAAGGATTATATTATTAGTTGATTTGAATTGTTGGTTTCATTATCATCAATCTAAAAAAAAAAAAGGAAAAACTCAAACTAAAGATATCCATT
>CM065734.1:8854042-8866542 GCA_033310375.1 Conus canariensis
AATTTGTGGTACTCTAGAACGAAGCATTCACACAACGATATCATAACAAGAACAGACAGCCTGGAGTTAAAGCAGAGATCGATGCAACGTCAAACGGATCCTGGATCCGTCCCTTGATCCGGGTCTGCACCAACCCCCCTCCCCCCCCTCCCCCCCCCTCCCCCCCAACAAAACAAAACAAAACAAAAAACAAAAAAGGATGTTTGCTAGTACAGGGATGTAAAAACTACTGTTGGAAGGTTGTTTTTTTTAAAAAACTCTGAGCAGTTCAATTCATGCGTGAAAACATTTTTTCCGTATATACAGATATTTTCTTCCATGTATTGTTTCCTATCTTTTCTTTTTACATATGATTTACGTTGTTTAGATATTCTGCAGATAAATGCTTATTTACATCTGATATGCATTATTCATATTTCTTTTGATGTGAATTTGAGCAGTTGCATATTGTTGAAGAGAAAAGAGCCTTCCTTGCCAAGCGAAAATGAAACTCTTTTTCTCAACAATAAAGGTATAGGTTGTAACATTTCATTTCAGTCTTTTTCTCAACAATAAAGGTATAGGTTGTAACATTTCATTTCAGTCTTTTTCTCAACAATAAAGGTATAGGTTGTAACATTTCATTTCAGTCTTTTTCTCAACAATAAAGGTATAGGTTGTAACATTTCATTTCAGTCTTTTTCTCAACAATAAAGGTATAGGTTGCAACATTTCATTCCACTCTTTCTCAACAATAAAGGTATAGGTTGCAACATTTCATTCCACTCTTTCTCAACAATAAAGGTATAGGTTGCAACATTTCATTCCACTCTTTTTCTCAACAATAAAGGTATAGGTTGCAACATTTCATTCCACTCTTTCTCAACAATAAAGGTATAGGTTGCAACATTTCATTCCACTCTTTCTCAACAATAAAGGTATAGGTTGCAACATTTCATTCCACTCTTTTTCTCAACAATAAAGGTATAGGTTGCAACATTTCATTCCACTCTTTCTCAACAATAAAGGTATAGGTTGCAACATTTCATTCCACTCTTTCTCAACAATAAAGGTATAGGTTGCAACATTTCATTCCACTCTTTCTCAACAATAAAGGTATAGGTTGCAACATTTCATTCCACTCTTTTTCTCAACAATAAAGGTATAGGTTGCAACATTTCATTCCACTCTTTCTCAACAATAAAGGTATAGGTTGCAACATTTCATTCCACTCTTTCTCAACAATAAAGGTATAGGTTGCAACATTTCATTCCCATGTACGTTTTTTTAGAAAGTCATGGAAAACACAAAATATGAATGTGTGTATCACTAAAAGCTTGAACGTTTGATTTTAAAATACATAACTTTGAGGAAAGTGAACAGTAAGTAAACTACTTCACAGTGTGCATGTTCAGTGCACATGCTGGACAATGTGTAATACATTGCTGGACAATGTGTAATACATTGCTGGACAATGTGTAATACATTGCTTGAATATGTGTAATACATTACTGGACAGATATGGATTTGCACCAGAATTGGACGTCTTCGTTTTAGGTCCATATTGCATCTTTTTATCGAATTTGGTTAAAATCGATTCAGTCGTTTTTAGGTAATTTTTCTGATAGTCGAACAGGCAAAGACACCAACCGATTCGGGCGAAAGAACTTCAGTGGAGGAGATAAAAATTCTGCGAGGAAGTCTCACACTTATAAACGTTAAGTGCTATTCTGTTATTTACAAACCTCGTGCTTGTGAAACTGCAACATCGATCAGTTCAATGTTTGTCTTACTCTGGTAATGACAATTGCGCTTGAGTGTATCCGGAAAATGGTGGAACGAAACTGTGTAAATGGACAGAATGGAAACGTGCAAGGTTCTGTTGCCAACACTTTTGGCTGAGAATAGTTAACACTGCTTGAAAGACAAGCGTCATGTCCTTTATCTATCCAGTTGCCAGCAACTGTGTGAAAATACAGCTGTAGCGTTTCAGTCATCTGAATTAATTTCAGAAGTGAAATTTAACATACACCTCCCTCAGGGGGTTGCAACCTTGCCGTGGTCAGAGGGCTTGCGCAGTGTAGTGACCCCATTAGGCTCTGCGGATGGGGGCATCAATGCTTGAATGGAGGCTGGTATTAAGCTCTGCGGATGGGGGCATCAATGCTTGAATGGAGGCTGGTATTAAGCTCTGCGGATGGGGGCATCAATGCTTGAATGAGGGCTGGTATTAAGCTCTGCGGATGGGGGCATCAATGCTTGAATGGAGGCTGGTATTAAGCTCTGCGGATGGGGGCATCAATGCTTGAATGAGGGCTGGTTTTTGTAAACGTTTCCAGGTCTGTATAGCGAAGTTGCTGTCTGGCCTAAACACAACATGGTAGGAGTTAATGCCCTTGGAGGAGTCTCCCAAGTCCGAAAGGTGAGCGCTCTGACAAATCGTAACCCGCCATTCTATCTTCTGCCTTTCTGTATAGATCTTTTCTGTCTTCTTCTCCCCTTCAAGTCCTCTTTTCCACGCTCTTCTTTTCTCTGTGGTTTTCATAAGATCCGGCGTGTTTCTCGTGCGGTGCGACCTGTGATGGAGGGAAATGAGATCTTGGTGATTGAGAGCGTGGGTGCTTTCCTCACATGTCCTTGGCTCGGACCTCTTCTAGACAGGAGGCGAACACTGGCCCAGGTGTTTTCATCGGCTACCCCTGTGCTGTGCTGCCCCCCTCCCTTCTTCTCACACCCCTCTTCCCACAGCATTTTCTTCTGGCTCTGGTATTGTGGCTGTTCTTGCTTTTCTTCTTCGTCCCATTTGCTTTCTTGTTCTTTCCTCCTCCTCCTCGTCCTCGTCTTCGCCCTCCTTCTCCTCCTCTTACTCCTTCTCCTCCTCTTACTCCTTCTCCTCCTCTTACTCCTTCTCCTCCTCTTCCCTCTCCAATTCTTCCTCCTACATTTTTCTACTCCCTGTCCCCTATCTTCCCCTTTCCCTGCCTCTACGTTCCCCTTCGTCTTTGTGTCGTTGTCTTCCTCCTAGTTCTTATTCTCCGTCTTCCCCTAGTCATTGTCAAGCATTCCTCCTACTTGTCGTAGTCGTCATTATTACATATCTGTTTTCTCCTTCTCCTCACACGGTATGCCATGGATTTTCAGATGGATTTTGCTCATAAGCAGAAACAATGGCTATCGTTGCTGTTTCCTTTTGACTTCAATTTTGCTCTGTTTGTGCGAGTGCACAGAAAGTGGGTTTTTACATTCTGCAGTGCCTATTCTACCCTACAGTGGATAAGTTCTGACTTTTGACTGGTTTAAAGAGTTTTGGTTGTTATGAACTGTGGGACAATCGACTCTATCAGCTGCATATAAGTTTTCATCTGTCTGTGGGCAGGGGTGGTTGGGTCTGTGGGGTGTGCTCGACAGCTGGAGGGTGGTGTTTTTCGCCGGTGGGCTCTGCAGTCATGAAACACGGGCTGGTACACCCATGGGGATGCTACTTTAAGGCTGTTATGAGTTGCATCCTGTAGTCTGATTTACCTCTGTTCAGGAGCAGTTATGTCCCTTGATATCTTAATGGAGTGTCCTGCGCGTGCCTGTACCCATCGTCAACACAGCGCAGGCCTCCAAGGGTGGTACAGGACTGCTCTAAAGGCAGATGAGGACAGTGCTTCTCTGGGTCCTCCCCAGCACCTTCGGGTGTTTCTTTTTCTTCTTTTCCTTAACTAGGCTGACCCTGGAGAAAGGTCCAGTGACGGTGAGGAAAGACCCACTGACCACAGGGAAAGTCCTGTTGACAGTGGGAAAGACTACAACTTTGGATTTTCTCTTGAGGGCACATAAGACCGTATGGCGAAAGCTTGGCTGTGTCTGGAGTGGAACTGTCTTCATCTGTCTGTGGGCAGGGGTGGTTGGGTCTGTGGGGTGTGCTCGACAGCTGGAGGGTGGTGTTGTTCGCCGGTGGGCTCTGCAGTCATAAAACACGGGCTGGTACACCCATGGGGATGCTACTTTAAGGCTGTTATGAGTTGCATCCTGTAGTCTGATTTACCTCTGTTCAGGAGCAGTTATGTCCCTTGATATCTTAATGGAGTGTCCTGCGCGTGCCTGTACCCATCGTCAACACAGCGCAGGCCTCCAAGGGTGGTACAGGACTGCTCTAAAGGCAGATGAGGACAGTGCTTCTCTGGGTCCTCCCCAGCACCTTCGGGTGTTTCTTTTTCTTCTTTTCCTTAACTAGGCTGACCCTGGAGAAAGGTCCAGTGACGGTGAGGAAAGACCCACTGACCACAGGGAAAGTCCTGTTGACAGTGGGAAAGACTACAACTTTGGATTTTCTCTTGAGGGCACATAAGACCGTATGGCGAAAGCTTGGCTGTGTCTGGAGTGGAACTGTCTTCATCTGTCTGTGGGCAGGGGTGGTTGGGTCTGTGGGGTGTGCTCGACAGCTGGAGGGTGGTGTTGTTCGCCGGTGGGCTCTGCAGTCATAAAACACGGGCTGGTACACCCATGGGGATGCTACTTTAAGGCTGTTATGAGTTGCATCCTGTAGTCTGATTTACCTCTGTTCAGGAGCAGTTATGTCCCTTGATATCTTAATGGAGTGTCCTGCGCGTGCCTGTACCCATCGTCAACACAGCGCAGGCCTCCAAGGGTGGTACAGGACTGTTCTAAAGACAGATGAGGACAGTGCTTCTCTGGGTCCTCCCCAGCACCTTCGGGTGTTTCTTTTTTTCTGATTTTTGACTGGTTTAAAGAGTTTTGGTTGTTATGAACTGTGGGACAAGCGACTCTATCAGCTGCATATAAGTTTTGCGGAATGCTTGTTCATATTAGTTATCTTGTCAGCATACTTTTTTCTGCATGAACTACCTAAAAGGTGCTGGGAAATCTGGTGTATTTTGGAGAGAAAAAAAAAAGCAGAATAATTCAACCATGCCTACGAATCTTTGCAGACCTTCAACGCATATTTTGCGCTGAAGTAATTGAAGATAAGTGATTGCCCGTTCATTTTCGTTGTCTTAATTGTTTTGTATCTTGCCTGAAAAAGACCTAAGAGGTCGACACGCGTCGTGTTTTGTCTTGTAATATGTTTGTCCACATTTTTTGGCGGTTCGCTAACATTTATTTAAGATTAGTTTAGATTTCCGCCTGCAGTCGTCTCACTTTGCAACTAGATTTGCAGACCTTGTTTTTCTTGGTGATGGTATGTTTGTGACTGCCCAATATTTTGTGAGTCAGACGAGACACCCACATTGCTTATGATGTATTCTATGTATTTCATATCGTTTTTCTTTTATTTGTTTTGTGGGGGGAGAACTCGCCTAATTTTGTAGAGCGAGGATGCTGTCTATAGCTCCTTTGAAGGTTGCTGTTAATGTTTCGTCACGTTCTCTTGAAGGTTGCTGTTAATGTTTCGTCACGTTCTCTTGAAGGTTGCTGTTAATGTTTCGTCACGTTCTCTTGAAGGTTGCTGTTAAAGGTCTACTTTAGAGGTTTTCGATAATTGGTCAGCTTATGCAGAAATATGAAATGTTTGATAAATTGGTAAAATAAACATCCGATTCGCTCCCGATCACACGAAATCGATCCGCGAAAGTGGGCATTTTCACCTGTAATCAAGAAAACGGGAGGTAATCAACTAGATCTTGAACAGTAAACAATTTGGGTATTTTTTGCTCCCATAAGAAAACCTAACACAGAGTAACTTGTATTCAAGACCGGCACAGCCTTTTAGACTTGAATAAAGTCAGACAAATACATAGACGAACAATCTAACAGTGGGGGAAAAAAAACAAGCGCAGGCCAACAACTGAACTATCTTCATAGTAATGACTTAGCAAAGATTTGGACTTAAGGAGGGAGGGGGGGGGGGGGGCGGAATTTGCATGGCTTAACTGCTCTTGGATGTGACGTCACATGAGTGTCGGCGACGGCGACAGAGAGCGATTCTGATGGTTCTTGCACATCTCGCTCGGTATTTAATTTATCATGTAAAAGCAGTGACTATGATTGCGACAGCCAATGTGACTCTGGGGATGTTTCTGCAAGGCCTTTACCTTATCAGTTTGAACGCTAAGTTCTTTTTACCACGTCAGTTCCAACTGGACCACGGAAAAGCTGGACGCCCGAACACAGCATTCCGAAGGCGTACGGACTTTACCGAAGTCTCGAGGGAGGCTACCGACTGACTTCTTGATGCGATCACGCGTGGACGGCGAGCGGATTTTCTCCTTCCTCAAGCCTTAACGTGTTCATTCAATTTAACAAGTGTGATCTGTCCATAGATAAGAACAGAATAAACGTGCGACTATCGTACTCATCTGTACGAGCTTACCACCCCGTCTTCAAAGTATACGCGCACAATGCAGACGAAGTTTTTGATCCACTCGAACGGGCTCGGCAATTGTCGGAATAGCTCGTTTCCGCGGTCCAGCTGGAACTGACGTGGTGAAAAGAACTCAGCGGCCCAGCATGGTTGCACGAACCGAATCCACTTCTTTCGAGTATCTGGATCAAACAGAAATGTGTGCAAAGAATATCCGTCTCCTGCAGAGCTGCGGCACTGGCCTACAGCACAATATCTGCCACCCCTCGTGACTTTTTTAGGCTGTGGAGGATCGCAACTCGTGTTGATTTCACTTGGCGTTGCCATGTTGTGTAGGTCGCGGCTGACGGCCAGTCCATCAAGTGACGTCACGGTTTTCGGTCTACCGCGCGGGGTTTGAACAGATGTGCAAAAGTCGTTTTTTATCTATTAAATTCTTCCGGCGATTTTTTTTTTTTAATGAATACCATACTGTAGTTATATGACATGTAGACCTGTTTTTAACAAATTATCGAAAATCTCTAAAGTAGACCTTTAATGTTTCGTCACGTTCTCTTTGACTGTCTATAGCTCCTTTGAAGGTTGCTGTTAATGTTTCGTCACGTTCTCTTTGACTGTCTATAGCTCCTTTGAAGGTTGCTGTTAATGTTTCGTCACGTTCTCTTTGACTGTCTATAGCTCCTTTGAAGGTTGCTGTTAATGTTTCGTCATGTTCTCTTTGACTGTCTATAGCTCCTTTGAAGGTTGCGGTTAACGTTTCGTAGACCTACATGTGGACTGATCATTAGAACTAGACAGATCCAGTATAGTCTTTACATGTGGACTGATCATTAGAACTAGACAGATCCAGTATAGTCTTTACATGTGGACTGGTCATTAGAACTAGACAGATCCAGTATAGTCTGGTCATCAGAACTAGACAGATCCAGTATAGTCTTTACATGTGGACTGAACATTAGAACTAGACAGATCCAGTATAGTTTTTACATGTGGACTGATCATTAGAACTAGACAGATCCAGTATAGTCTTTACATGTGGACTGGTCATTAGAACTAGACAGATCCAGTATGGTCTTTACATGTGGACTAGTCATTAGAACTAGACAGATCAAGTATAGTCTTTACATGTGGACTGATCATTAGAACTAGACAGATCCAGTATAGTCTTTACATGTGGACTGATCATTAGAACTAGACAGATCCAGTATAGTCTTTACATGTGGACTGATCATTAGAACTAGACAGATCCAGTATAGTCTTTACATGTGGACTGATCATTAGAACTAGACAGATCCAGTATAGTCTTTACATGTGGACTGGTCATTAGAACTAGACAGATCCAGTATAGTCTGGTCATCATAACACTAGACAGATCCAGTATAGTCTTTACATGTGGACTGGTCATCAGAACTAGACAGATCCAGTGTAGTCTTTACATGTGGACTGGTCATCAGAACTAGACAGATCCAGTGTAGTCTTTACATGTGGAACAGGTCATCAGAATCTAGACCAGATCCAGTGTAGTCTTTACATGTGGACTGGTCATCAGAACTAGACAGATCCAGTGTAGTCTTTACATGTGGACTGGTCATTTAGAACTAGACAGATCCAGTGTAGTCTTTACATGTGGACTGGTCATCAGAACTAGACAGATCCAGTGTAGTCTTTACATGTGGACTGGTCATCAGAACTAGACAGATCCAGTGTAGTCTTTACATGTGGACTGGTCATCAGAACTAGACAGATCCAGTGTAGTCTTTACATGTGGACTGGTCATCAGAACTAGACAGATCCAGTATAGTCTTTACATGTGGACTGGTCATCAGAACTAGACAGAGTCCAGTATAGTCTTTTGGACTGGTAAGTAACATGTAGAAGTTAATTGAATTCCATACTGACGATCAGAAGTTTTGACATTCCTATCTGTGCAATGTCAATTCATGTGCACGTTGTCAAATTCCCTATCTGGTGGCACGTTGCCACAATTCTATTGTGCAGTGCATTTTCACAGTCTATTGGTGGCACGTGATTCGTTTTCAATCAGGTTTGAATGTGTGCGTGTTTCCGTCAATGGTTGGTGTGCTTTTGTCTTTGTCAGTGGTTTTCGCGTCAATTGGTTGGCACTGTGAAGCGTTTTGTATTGGGCTGCTTTGTTGAGATCATTGTGCAGTGTTTTCGTCAATGGTTGGAACTGTGAAGCGTTTTGTATTGGGCTGCTTTGTTGAGATCTTTAGGATCCATGCGGGCCCACAAACGTTTTGTCAGGTTTCTCAACAATCACATCAATGCTACCGACCCAGTCTGGCAGTCATCCCTATAGGGATATGACATATCCCCCGTGTGCTGGAAGTTCTGTGTGTGTGACTTCTTCCTCTTTTCTGTCATTGTTTTTGAGTCTGCTGTTTGTTTTTATCGTTCTCTACTGTCGTCTATTGTTTTTCTACCTATGGGGACTATTCACACGTCTTTGTTATAGAAAATTCTTTGCTTTTTTTTAGATGTACTCTGGTCCCAATTTATAATGTGCCATTTTTTTATGAATCGACATCTAGACAGCAAGATTATACACACTTTCAAAAGTAGATACGTCATGTGTCTTCTCACTTTCCATCAATGTTAAGGGGGAATCAGCAATGAAAATTGCAGTTTAGGGGCGTCATGTTTTGTTGAGTGAGCAAGCAGGAACGCAAACACGTATGAGAGAGAGAGAGAGAGAGAGAGAGAGAGAGAGAGAGAGAGAGAGAGAGAGGGTGCAGAGAAAGAGATTGGGTGAAGAGAAAATAGATGGAAACGGTTTTTGGCTGGCGTGTGCGGTTTGCCGACACATTACCTGGGGCTGATTGCAGCCATGCATCTTTTCCCAAGCTGCAGAATCCGGAAATGACGAGGCGTTTCATGTCATATCCGGCCCTTGTCATGATGCAGCAGCTGTCAGGTTTTGGCTATGACTGGATCGCCTGCTCTCTCTCTCTCTCTCTCTCTCTCTCTCTCTCTCTCTCTCTCTCTCTCTCTGAGCGTGCATGGTTTTTCTCTGGAACTGTCTCTTGCTCATATATATATATATATATATATATATATATATATATATATATATATATATATCTGTGTGTGTGTGTGTGTGTGTGTGTGTGTGTGTGTGTGTGTGTGTTACATTCGACTGTTCTGGCATGTGTGTGTTTATTCAATGTATATTTTCTTTGTTATGATTGTTGGCTTTGTTAAATGAAACCGCTCTGTTTTCTTGTTTATTTCTTTGTTTGCTTGTTTGTTTTGTTTTGTTAAAAACCCGATCTCAAATGCCCCATTTGGAGTTATCTGCAGACCCTGAGCAATAAATCATCTGCAGTCCCTGCTAACCTCTCGTTCCTTAGTCCCTGCTCGCGCCCCCCCCTCCCCCCTCCCCCCTATCCCCCCTCTACCAACACACCCTTCAATCCTGTCATCTCTCCTCACCCTTCCCCTGAACACTCGATGATTGCCTCCCTTGGCTCTGATATCCCATACCTGCTTTCGCTTAATCACTGCCATCACCTGTCTGATCTCTCCCCTGGTTCTCCCTCTCCCTCCTTACACCTGTCTGATCTCCCTGTTCTCCCTCTCCCTTACACCTGTCTGATCTCCCCTGTTCTCCCTCTCCCTTACACCTGTCTGATCTCCCCTGTTCTCCCTCTCCCTTACACCTGTCTGATCTCCCCTGTTCTCCCTCTCCCTTACACCTGTCTGATCTCCCCTGTTCTCCCTCTCCCTTGCTTTCTTTTCTCCCTTTACATGACTGAAGTAAGTGGCATTACTCTGCCTTCCCCATTTCCACACCCCCACCCCTATCCTACGTCGCGCACGTCAAACACTATCAATACCATTACCCATGGGTCCATCACCACCATCACTGCCCCCCTCCCCCCCCCCCCCCCCCCCCCTCAATAGCTGCTGCCGCAAAAGCTATCCCATCCTCCATCCATAAGCAGAAAGACTGGAGTGCAGCAGGAACACAACACTGGTTTTGCTATCCCCCTTCCCCTCTTCTGCCACACCTCCCTCACCCAGCCACCCGCCCCCCCCCCCCCCACTCCCCTGCATGTCCTGGCCCTCTGCCCCACTCCCCTCCCCCCACTCCCCTCCCCCCTCCCCTGGACAAACACACACCTAGTGATCGGTGTCTGTAACTAACTCTATCGATCTTCCCTAATGGCAGGGACCCTGACTCGCTACCCGCGTCCTCCACTTCAATTGCCCCCACTCCCCAAACTCCCTTCCCTTCCTCTTCTTCCCTTAGTGACGGGTTGCTTGCCTGAGAGCCTGGCAGCCTGCCTGCCTGTAAGCTTGACAGTGAGTGTGTCTGGTTTAAAAAAAAAAGCGGATTATTTTGTTTCAGTGATGGTATGCAGGGGTGGGAGTAAGCTGAGGAAAAGGGTTAGGGGGCTTGAAGGTTGGGTGGGGATCAAGCATGCACAGTTCCTCTCTTCACACAGCGGTCAAGAACGTGATGCAGTCTAAGGTTGGTGCAGTTTCTTTCTGTCCCAATTCCAGAGCTTGTTAAAGTGGTGAAATTAAAAAGGTGAAGCGTTGCTATCGTTTGAAAAAAAAAAGAAAAGAAAAACCTGGATTTTGTGAACATTGCGAACAGGGATGACACAGAAAGTCTAGTGAGCGCTGTGTTTGTGCCGTTAAACGCAACATATGTGAATGCTTAAACAGTAGCGAAAAAGTTACAGCGCTGTTCTGTGTTCAAACATTGTGTACACGAACTTTTGGACAGTAATGAATTGTTAAAGGGATGCACCGTTTTCTATTGTGAAACTCTGGTGAACTGAGTATACTGTTGTTTTGTGGATAAATGTAAGATTGTTGCAGATGCTTTGAGAGTTGAAGGTTTTGTCCTGTTACCTTGTAATAATGCAAACACTTTAACTGATGAAAATACAGACAAAGGAAAAAGATTTGTGCTTGTTTTGGGACTTGAGACATTACACTGCTGAATCTTGAACAACCAGAAGGACACTGGGGAGAACGAAGACCATACAAAATGTACCCCCCCCCCCCCCTCAAAAACGGTATTGTTAGATGGGAGAAAAAATATTGTTGGGAGATAGTTTTCCTTTTTTAACTTCCATAAACAATTCATGTGTGAAAACAGTTTCTTCTATAATTCACAGAAAAAAATCTTCCATACTTTAATTTTCTTTTCCTTTCACACAGGATTTACTTTGACTGAATACTGTTTGATATTGCAGATAAACGTTTAGTTACACTGACTGAATACTGTTTGATATTGCAGATAAACGTTTAGTTACACTGACTGAATACTGTTTGATATTGCAGATAAACGTTCAGTTACACTGACTGAATACTGTTTGATATTGCAGATAAACATTCAGTTACATCTGATATGTAATATTCTTATTCCTTTTGATCTGAATTTAAGTAATCGTGTATTTCTGAAGACAAAAGAACCTTCTTTGTGAACGGAACATTTTTTATAGACAGTGGGAGTAACAGTAAACACGGTCTGGAACATTCAATTCCCATGTTCTTTTTAAAATATAGGTTAGGGAAAATACAAAATGTCAACGTGTGTTTCACTAAAAAAAAAGTTTGAATATTCGATTACACTTTATAACTTGGAGGAAAGTAAGCGGTTACAACACACTACCTTCATGGTGTCTATGTTCAGCGGTTACAACACACTACCTTCATGGTGTTTATGTTCAGTAGACACTACCTTCATGGTGTTTATGTTCAGTAGACACTACCTTCATGGTGTTTATGTTCAGCAGACACTACCTTCATGGTGTTTATGTTCAGCAGACACTACCTTCATGGTGTTTATGTTCAGTAGACACTACATTCATGGTGTTTATGTTCAGTAGACACTACCTTCATGGAGTTTATGTTCAGTAGACACTGCCTTCATGGTGTTTATGTTCAGTAGACACTACATTCATGGTGTTTATGTTCAGTAGACACTGCCTTCATGGTGTTTATGTTCAGTAGACAATGTTTTTCTGTTGTCTAATGTTTTTCTGACTTTAGGGACCATTCGCTCATCTTTGCTGTGGAAAATCCTTTTTGGCCTGCACTGGTCACAGTTTAGACTGTGCCACTTTTTTCTTTTCTTTTTCTTTTTCTGATTTGGCGACTAGATAGCAAGATTGTTCACACTGTCCAAAGTAGACACTGCAAGATTGTTCACACTGTCCAAAGTAGACACTGC
>CM065734.1:8871542-8875466 GCA_033310375.1 Conus canariensis
TTCACCCCCCTCTGCACCCTGCCCCGACGTCCCGTATTTCTTCTTCCCCCTCCCTCTCCCCGTTTCTTCTTCTTCCCTCCCCCCCTTCCCCCCCTTTCCTCCCCCCCCCCCTCTCCCCCCCCTTCGTTTTCTTCTCCCCTTCTTCCCTTTTTCCCCTCCCCCCTCTCTGCCCTCCCCTTCCTTTTTCTCCTCCCCCCCCTTTCTGCCCTGTCTGGTCTAGTTTTCTTCTCCCCTCCTTCCCCCCCCCATCCCTCTTTTCTTCCTCCGGTCCTACCTTTTTCTTTTTCCCCCCCACCTCTCCCTCCTGGCGTCCCCTCCTCCCCCCCCATCCTTCCCCTCTGTTCTTTTCTTTCCCCCCCCCTCCCCCCCTTCCCCTTTTTTCTTCTCCCCCCCCCTCTGCCCCCCTTTTCCCTCTATCTCCCCTTCCCCCTTCCCCTACTCTACTTCCCCCCTGTCCTCCCCCTCCCTAATCTTTCCTTTCCCCCCGCCTTTTCCCCTTTTTCTCTCCCCTCCCCCCCCCCCTCCCTCCTTTTTTCTTTCCCCCCCCCTCCTCTCTCCCTGCCTTCTGTTATTCTCTTTTTCCCTCCCCCCACCCTCTTCCCCTCCTGGCACTTTTCTTTTCCTTCCTCCCGCCCCCCTTTCCTTCCCTTCTGTTTTCTTCTCCTTCCCCCCCCCCTTTTCCCGCCCCCCCCGTCGTTTCTCCTCCCCCCCCTCCCTGCGCTTTTCCCCCTCCCTCTTTCCTGCCCTCCTCTCCCTCCCAACGCGCCCTTCCCCCCTATACTTCACCTCTGCCCCCTTCCCCGTTTCCCCCCCCCCTTTCCCCTCCCCGCTGGTCTTCCCTTTTCTGTGCTTTCTTTCTTCTCCCCCCCCCTCGCCCTGCCTGGTCTTATTTTCTCACTTTTCCTTCTCCCTCCCCTTCTTTCTCTCCCTCTCCCCCCCTCCCTTTCCCCCCCCTTCTTTCTCGCATCTCCCCCCCTCCGCCCCCACTTCTTCCCTCCCGTCTTATTTCTTCTCCCCCTCTCCCCCTCCTCCCTTTTTCCCCGCCCTTTTCCCCTTTTTTTCTTCTTTTCCCCCCCCACCCCCCCTCTTCCTCCCCCCCCCTTCCCCCACCTGTTTTTTTCCCCCCCTCTGCCCCCCTTTTTTCCTGTATTTCCTTTTTTCTCCCCCTCCCCCTTCTCCCTCACCCCCCCCCTCTCCTTTTCTTATTCCTCTTCCCTCCTTCCCTTCCTGTCTTTCTTCTTCCTTCCCCTTTCCTCCTCTTCTTTTCGCCCCTCCTCTCTTCCCCTTCCCCCCCCGCTTTCCCCCCCTCCCCCCCCCTTCCCTTTCTCCCCCCCTTTCCCTTCCCTTTCTTTTCTCCCCCCCCCTCTCCTTCTCCCTTTTCTCTTTCTTTCTCCCCCCCCCCCTCTTCCCCCTCCTTCCTTTTTTCCTTTCCTCCCTCTCTTTTCCCCACCCCCCTCGCCTTGGCCTTCATTTTCTTCCTCTTCTTCTTCCCCCCCCCACCTCCTCGTCCTCTTCCCCCCCTCCCCCTTTGGGTTCTATTTTCTTCTTCTCCCCCCCTTCCCCTCTTCTTCCCCCTTTCCCCCCTTTTCTTCTCTCCCCCCCTTTCTTCTTTTCTTCTTCTTCTCCTCCTTCTCCTCACTTCCCCTTTTCTTTCTTTCTTCCCCCCCTCCTCCCTCTCTTCCCCCTCTTCTCTCCCCTTTTCCCTTTTTCCCCCTCCTTTCCCCCCTTTTCCTCCCCTTCCTTCTTTCCTTCTCTTTCTTCTTTCCCTTCCCTTCCCCCCTTCTTTCTTCTTCTGCCTCCCCTTTCCCCTCTTTTTCTTCTTCTTCCCCCTTTGTTCTTCCCCTTTATTCCTTCTCCTTTTCTTCTTCCCCCCTTCCCCCCCCTATTCTTTTTCTTTCTTCCCCTTTTCCCCCCCCCTCTTTTTTTCTTCTCCCCCCCCGCGTTCTTTCCCTCTCTTTCCCCCCTCTTTTTCTCCCCTCTTTCTTCTCCCCCCTTCCCTTCCCTTCCTTCTTATTCTTTCCTCCTTTCCCCTTCTTTTTTCTCCCTTTTCCCTCCTCCTTTCTTTCTTCCCCCCCTTTTTCTCCCCCCTTCTCCTTCCTTTCTCCCTTTCTTCTTTCCTCCCTTCCTCCTTCTTCTTTTCCTTTCCCTTCTCTTTTTTCTCTCCTTCTTTTTCTCCCCTTCCCCTTCTCCCTTTCCCTCCTCTCCCCTGTTTTCTTCTTTCTTCCCCCTCTCCTTTTTCTTTTTCTCTCCCCCCTTTTTCTTCTCTTTTCCCCCTTTTCTTCTTCTCCTTCCCCTTCCCCTTCTTTCTCTCCTTTCTCCCCTCCCCCCCTCCTTTCCCTTTTCTTCCTCTCCCTCTTTCCCCCTCCTCCCTTCCTTTTCCCTTTTCTTCCCCCCCCCCCTTTTCCCTTTTTCTCCCCCCCCCTCCCCCCGCTTTTTCTTTCTTTCTTCTCCCCCCCTCCCCTTCTCTTTTCTTTCCCCCCCTCCTCCCCCTTCTTTCTTCTTTTCTTCCCTTTCCCTTTTTTTCTTTCCCCGCCCCCCCCCCCCCCCCTTTTTCCCCCGCTGTTTTCTTTCCTTTCCCCCCCCTTTTTTTCCTCTTTCCCCCCCCTCCCCCCCTCTCTTTTTTTTCTTCTCCCCCCCCCCTTTTCTCTTTTTCCTTTTTTTTCTTTTTTTTCACCCCCTCCCCCCCCCCTTCCCCCCGTTTTTTTCCCCCCCCCTCCCCCTTTTTCCTTTTGCTTCCCCCCCCTCTTTCCCTTTTCCCTTTTTCCCGCCCCCCCCTTTCCCCCCCCTTTTTTTTTCCCCCCGTTCCCTCCCTTTTTTTTCCCCCCCCCCCCCCTTTCCCTTTTGCCCTATTTCCCTTCTCTTTTTTCTTTTTCTTTTCCCCCCCCTTTTTCCCTCCCCTTTTTTTTCTTTTCCCCCCCCTTCCCTTTTTTTCCCCCCCTTCTTGCCCCTCCCCCCACCCTTTCCCCCTTCTTTTTCTTTTTTCCCCTTTTTTCTCCCCCCCCCTTCCCCCCCCCTTTTTTCTTCTTCCCCCCCCCTCCCTCCTCTTTTTCTTTCCCTTTCTTCCCCCCGTCTTTTTTTTCCCCCCCCCCCCCTTCTTCCCCCTCTTTTTCCCCCCTTCCTCTTCTCCCTTTTCTTTTTCTTTTCTTCTACCCCTTTTCTTTCTTTCTTCTTCCTTCCCTCTTCCTCTTCCCCCTTTCTTTTTTCCCCCCCCTTCCTCTTTTTTTCTTTTCTTCCTTTTTCCCCCCTTTCCCTTTCCCCCTTCCTTCTTCTTCCACTTTTCCCCCCTTCTTTCTTTCCCTCCCCCCTTTTTCCCTTTCTTCTCCTTTTTTTTTTCCCCCTTCCCTCCTTTTTTTTTCGTCTCTTCTTTTCCCCTTTTTTCTTCTTTTCTTTTTCTTTCTTTTTCTCTTTTTTCTTTTCCCCCCCCCCCCCCCCTCTTCCTCCTTTTCTTCTTCCTTCTTTTCCTTCCTTCTTCTTTTCTCTCTCTTCCTCTTCCCTTTTTTTTTCTTCCCCCTTTTCTACCCCTTTTTCTGTTTCCTCTTTCTTTTTCTTCATTTCCCCTTTCTCCCCCCCCCCCCCCCCCTTTCCTTCTTCTTCCCTTCCCCCCCTCCCCCCACCCCTCCTTCCCCTTCTCCCTCCCCGCTTTCTCTTTTTTTTCTTCCCCCTTTTTCTTTTCCTTCTCCCCGGTTCTTCTCCCCCCCCCCCCCTTTCTTTTCTCCTTTTCCCTTTTTTCTTTTCCCCTCTTTCCCCCCTTTTCCCCTTTTCTTTTCCCTTTGTTTCTCCTCCTTCCCCCCCCCGGGGTTTTTTCGGGGCCCCTCCCCTTTTTTCTTTCTCCTTTTCTTTCCCCCTCGCCCCCCTTTTTCCCGGTTTTTTCTCTTTCCCCTTCCCCTTCTTCTTTTTCTTTCCCCTTTTCCCCTTTTTTTCGCC
>CM065734.1:8875566-8943066 GCA_033310375.1 Conus canariensis
GCTGCGGGAGCAGCTTTTACTGACTTTTCGCACGTCAGATGAAGGACCCTCCCTCTCTTTAGACTGGTCTCGCAATGCAGAAAATATCTACACTCAGTGCCCGTACGGTCGCCGGACGGATGTCATCCGGTTTTTAATACTCTTAACTGCACTTGTTGTTCAAATAGTACATAATGGTATATTTGCGTTCGTTTTCTTTTGTACACAAACACACATTTTCCCGATTAAGATCATGTTTTCAAAATGCTTTCACAGGGGACATTTGTAAAAGAAATGTTCTATGTAATCTACTTCAGTTCTGCAAACGGAACAGTTACTACCCTCAACCAATTTCATTTTATGTAACAAAATATTTGTTGGGTATATATTATGAACGATTTTCCACTCCAGCTCTCTTAATCCGATTTCTTTCGTAGCAGCATGACCACATGTCTTTAAGTCTTAAGTTGTATTTCTTTTATCAGTTAATATTTTCCTGATATGTTTTGGCTTTAAACAGTAAGCCCTGTAATCAAAGTAATTCTGTATTACTTCTTGGCAAGGATTTTCATGTATCCAATTTTTCCTGTTTTGTACTACTTTTTCCAGAATTTCTCCAGGTAGGAAAGAACAGAGTGCTCCACAGTAGTTGTTTGTGAAAGTTTTGTTGTTTGTTTGGTTAGTGTTTTGTTATCTAAATGTGTGTGTAGAACTTCTTGCCAAAATGGGTTATTGATCTGACAACGGGGAGACAGCATTCTCGATGTACAGTTTATATCAAAGGCACCCATGTTACTTGTTAGTTTATCCAAATGCCATTTGGGGATATAGCTCCAGTTATCGTTTGTGGCTGCTCCTCCTTGACTAATATATTTTTCTTTTTATCTTTTCAAACTTTTTTTTTTTTTTTTGTTTGAATTCTTCCTTTGAATTGTGGTCAAACACTCAGTAAAAAACACTTTATTATAACTATTTTCCCATAAATTCCTAAATCTCTCCATGTTCTAATCATTCATTGTTTCAATTCGTTTTAACCAATTTTCTTCTATGTTTATTGCTGCTAGTATTTTATTTTGTTCAGTCTTCATATCTCTGCGTCCCTAGTCTCATTGCTTTTGTTTTCGGCACATTTAATTTGAGACCAGAAAAAACCCCCAGAGAAAACAGAGAAATCATTTATTATGTCATGTACTTTTATCATGTCATCTCTGTTATTTAGAAACAATGTTGTGTCGTCTGCTAGCTGTTTTATCAATTCATTATTGAAAGTGGGAAGATCAATTCCTGATATATTACTGCTCCGAATCTTTATTGCGAGTAATTCAACAGCTAAAATGAAAGCCAGAGGTGAAAAAGGACAGCCCTGCCTGATGCACTTTACAGGGAAAGATTCCGAGATCCAGCCACCATGATTTATGCTGCTGATGGTGTTCGCTGTAATCACACTTTTGAACTGGTTTCCAAACCCAGATATGTCGAAAGTTTGCAACATACATTCTTTGAAACAGAATCAAACGCTTTTTGATAATCTAGTGCCAATAGATATCCGGACTTTTTGTTTACATTTAGATAGTTGATAACATCACTACCGTACCACCTTCTAATTTTGTAAATGGTTCATTTCGAATATATTCTTTCCATTTTTGTTTCACATTCCCCTCTTCCTCTGGCGATTTAGAATATAACGCTGAGTAGAAATTTTTAAGTTCTTTCAATACTTCCGACTGATTTGTAATTATTTCACTATTATCCTTTTGCACTTGTGTCATTGCATTTTGGTTACCACGAACCTTTTCCAAGCCTAAGAAATATTTTGCATTTTTTTCTCCTTCTTCTACCCACTTTGTCCTTGCCCTTGTTTGGGCTCCCCTAGCTTTTTCAAGTGATAATATTTCAAGTTTTTTCTTTATTTCCATAACTTCATTTTGGTTGTGTTCATTATCAGGATCATTTGCACATAGTTGATCCATCTTATGGAATTTACTTTTCAAATCTAAAAGTTCATTCCGTTTGTTTTGAGCTCTAAACTTGCCATACTCTAAACAAAAATGTTTTATCTTTGATTTACACCAGTCCCATTGATCCCCTGTTTTCTGAAACATTTCTTTACTTTCACCAATCCATTTTTTAAATACAACATTCATTCTGCCAACGAAAAAGGCATCTTTCAGATAACTGTTGTTAAAACGCCAGTAGCCAGGCCCTCTGACGAACTCATCATTTTTTTAATGATCCGTATTGGCTACAGACATGATGTCACATGAAACACACTTGTCAACCAGTTCTTGGCTGGCAAAGCAAAAATGAAGCCTCCGTGCAATAAACGGATTTTGCCTGCACCAAGTATACTCCTTTTCCTCCTCATGAAACACTCTCCAAAGATCTGTCAAGCCAGTATTTGTAACCATTTTGTTTAATTTTGTAACTTCTTTTTCACAGTATGGTTCACCGGATATTATGTCCAAACTATCACAATGAACTATGAAGTCTCCCATGCACAGTAAGTTTTTCGATTGGAAGGAAGGATTGGAAGGATTTGATGTCTTAAAGTAGGCCAGCATAAAAATCTAAGGTTTAACAGAATTAGTCATTCTAACACAATTAACGCCCGCAGGATTGAGAGTAAGACCTTACTATTTTTCTAGTATGCTCTTCTATCTCAAGCACTGCAAATAAATGAGAACAACTGGTTTTCCGTCTTGGTTAGTTATTTTTTACACACAATGAATTTATAGACCCACCAACTAATTCTTTAAATTGTCTGTTTTCATCAAATGTGTATAACTGATAATCGCAAAAACCTGCCTTAGTTGATGGTAGTGCTCTTAGAACTGTAGATGGCTGGCCATTAAACAAATTAGCATCTGTTTTTAATTCATTTAAATGGGTTAATTAGAAAATCGGATGGCCTACTACCTACATACTCATAAAAACCACATTTTCAGTACATATGTGTTTTAATATGAAGTTTCACCACTATCATAAAAGCCCAAATTCGAGCAAAGCTTCTAGGAAAAACGTACTCCCTTTCAATTTCTGGAAAAATCATAGTAATTATAAGATTTCCCTCATTAATTTTTAACTTAATGCAAAATTTGCTAAATACTTCTTTTTAAAGAACAAAAGCTGTAGTAACCATCAGGTATTTTTAAATACATTATTAGATAACCTTGTTCGTTCTTAATATCCACCCAGTTATTTTGAGCTTTTTCAGATATGTCAACCCATTTTACTTTAAAACCAATTTCTCTAAGAGCAACTCTATTGTTAATTGAATACTTTAAAAACACACGCTCGTTTATCTTGGTTATATAAATGTGCATCCTTTTAAAAACTGGTTTTAAAACTATTTAAAAATGGAGCCTTTTAAATATAATGAAAGTGTCACTTACAATGTAGGAGCGTTTTTTGAGCCCAAATCTTTGGACTTCAGTGCCTAACCATCGCAGTAGATGAATCATATGGCTTCCAAGTCAGACTTGTAAACCCACTAACTAGATATTTAAATCCTCCAATAAATAGTGATAGAGTGCCATCAGCATGGTCGACCAACCCTATGGCTTTTTACCAAAATCAATTAAATTTTGCCATTTACTGCTCAACTACTGGCTGCGGTGTTTCATATACAAACCATTTAAACCACCCCAATCTCTTAGTAAGGTCAGTATATAACTTTCATGTTTATTATCAGTAAAAGACAAAGCTTATCGGGGAATACAAGGTCCAAACTGTCTTAAACATAGGCTTAATGCTGAGGATGCAAAGGATGATATTAAAGACCAGGCAGTAGCACTAGCATTTGGCAACATATTTTGCATTCCTCTAGATTTTGAACTGTTGAAGACGCATCAACCATACACCATAACGACGCGATTTGAAATAATTATTTCAAAACATGTCGAGTTTATTTCAAAACGTGTCGGTGTGTGTTGACACGTTTTGAAATAAACTCGACACGTTTTGAAATAATAATTTCAAATCGCGTCGTTATTTCAAAACGCGTGGTGTGTGTCAACAATTTGAAATAAATTCGCCAAAGTGTTTTAGTACAACCATTCAGACCTCCGCACGCTGACATGGATCATTTTAGAGTGTAGACCTCAACATGTTGACATGGATCATTGTATAGAGTGTTTGTAGATCTCAATACATTGACATGGATCATTGTAGAGTGTTTATAAACCGCAACATGCTGACATGGATCATTGTAAAGTGTTTGTAGACACATGTGTCGACATGTTTTGAAATAACGACGCGATTTGAAATAATTATTTCAAAACGAGTCGGTGTGTGTCAACACGTTTTGAAATAATTATTTCAAATCGCGTCGTTATTTCAAAACGTGTCGACACACACTGACACGTTTGGAAATAAACTCGACACGTTTTGAAATAATTATTTCAAATCGCGTCGTTATTTCAAAACATGTCCACACATGTGTCTACAAACACTCTACAATGATCCTTGTCAGCGTGTTGAGGTCTACAAACACTCTACACGTTTTGAAATAATTATTTCAAATCGCGTAGTTATTTCAAAACGTGTCGACACACACTGACACGTTTGGAAATAAACTCGATACGTTTTGAAATAATTATTTCAAATCGCGTCGTTATTTCAAAACATGTCGACACATGTGTCTACAAACACTCTACAATGATCCATGTCAGTGTGTTGAGGTCTGAATGGTTGTACTAAAACACTTTGGTGAATTTATTTGAAATTGCGGTCTTATTTCAAAATGTGTCGACATACACCAACACGTTTTGAAATAAACTCGACACGTTTTGAAATAATTATTTCAAATCGCGTAGTTATTTCAAAACGTGTCTACAAACACTCTACAATGATCCATGTCAGCTTGTTGCGGTCTGCAAACACTCTACAATGATCGATGTCAGCGTGTTGAGGTCTGAATGGTTGTACTCAAACACTTTGGTGAATTTATTTCAAATTGCGTTCTTATTTCAACACGTTTTGAAATAATTATTTCAAATCGCGTCGTTATTTCAAAACATGTCCACACATGTGTCTACAAACACTCTACAATGATCCTTGTCAGCGTGTTGAGGTCTACAAACACTCTACAATGATCCATGTCAGCATGTTGAGGTCTACAAACACACTACAATAATCCATGTCAGCGTGTGGAGGTCTGAATGGTTGTACCAAAACATTTTGGTGAATTTATTTCAAAATGTGGTCTTATTTCAAAATGTGTCGACACACAGCAACGCGTTTTGAAATAAACACACGTTTTGAAATAATTATTTCAAATCGCGTCGTTATTTCAAAACGTGTCGACACACACCGACACGTTTTGAAATAAACTCAACACGTTTTGAAATAATTATTTCAAATCGTGTCGTTATTCAAAACATGTCGACACATGTGTCTACAAACACTCTACAATGATCCATGTCAGTGTGTTGAGGTCTGAATGGTTGTACTAAAACACTTTGGTGAATTTATTTGAAATTGCGGTCTTATTTCAAAATGTGTCGACATACACCAACACGTTTTGAAATAAACTCGACACGTTTTGAAATAATTATTTCAAATCGCGTAGTTATTTCAAAACGTGTCGACACATACCGACACGTTTTGAAATAATTATTTCAAATCGCGTAGTTATTTCAAAACGTGTCGACACACACTGACACGTTTGGAAATAAACTCGATACGTTTTGAAATAATTATTTCAAATCGCGTCGTTATTTCAAAACATGTCGACACATGTGTCTACAAACACTCTACAATGATCCTTGTCAGCGTGTTGAGGTCTACAAACACTCTACACGTTTTGAAATAATTATTTCAAATCGCGTAGTTATTTCAAAACGTGTCGACACACACTGACACGTTTGGAAATAAACTCGATACGTTTTGAAATAATTATTTCAAATCGCGTCGTTATTTCAAAACATGTCCACACATGTGTCTACAAACACTCTACAATGATCCATGTCAGTGTGTTGAGGTCTGAATGGTTGTACTAAAACACTTTGGTGAATTTATTTGAAATTGCGGTCTTATTTCAAAATGTGTCGACATACACCAACACGTTTTGAAATAAACTCGACACGTTTTGAAATAATTATTTCAAATCGCGTAGTTATTTCAAAACGTGTCTACAAACACTCTACAATGATCCATGTCAGCTTGTTGCGGTCTGCAAACACACTACAATAATCCATGTCAGCGTGTGGAGGTCTACAAACACTCTACAATGATCCATGGCAGCGTGTGGAGGTCTGAATGGTTGTACCAAAACATTTTGGTGAATTTTATTTCAAAATGTGGTCTTATTTCAAAATGTGTCGACACACACCAACGCGTTTTGAAATAAACACGACACGTTTTGAAATAATTATTTCAAATCGCGTCGTTATTTCAAAACGTGTCGACACACACCGACACGTTTTGAAATAAACTCAACACGTTTTGAAATAATTATTTCAAATCGTGTCGTTATTCAAAACATGTCGCACACATGTGTCTACAAACACTCTACAATGATCCATGTCAGCTTGTTGCGGTCTGCAAACACTCTACAATGATCGATGTCAGCGTGTTGAGGTCTGAATGGTTGTACTCAAACACTTTGGTGAATTTATTTCAAATTGCGTTCTTATTTCAACACGTTTTGAAATAATTATTTCAAATCGCGTCGTTATTTCAAAACATGTCCACACATGTGTCTACAAACACTCTACAATGATCCTTGTCAGCGTGTTGAGGTCTACAAACACTCTACAATGATCCATGTCAGCATGTTGAGGTCTACAAACACATACAATAATCCATGTCAGCGTGTGGAGGTCTACAAACACTCTATCATAATCCATGTCAACATGTTGAGTTCTACAAACACTCTACAATGATCCATGTCAGCGTGTGGAGGTCTACAAACACTCTACAATGATCCATGTCAGCGTGTGGAGGTCTACAAACACTCTACAATGATCCATGTCAGCGTGTTGAGGTCTGAATGGTTTTACCAAAACATTTTGGTGAATTTATTTCAAATGTGGTCTTATTTCAAAATGTGTCGACACACACACACAACGCGTTTTGAAATAAACACGACACGTTTTGAAATAATTATTTCAAATCGCGTCGTTATTTCAAAACGTGTCGACACACACCGACACGTTTTGAAATAAACTCAACACGTTTTGAAATAATTATTTCAAATCGCGTCGTTATTTCAAAACATGTCGACACATATGTCTACAAACACTCTACAATGATCCTTGTCAGCGTGTTGAGGTCTACAAAACACTCTACAATGATCCATGTCAGTGTGTTGAGGTCTGAATGGTTGTACTAAAACACTTTGGTGAATTTATTTCAAATTGCGGTCTTATTTCAAAATGTGTCGACATACACCAACACGTTTTGAAATAAACTCGACACGTTTTGAAATAATTATTTCAAATTGTGTCGTTATTTCAAAACGTGTCGACACACACCAATGCGTTTTGAAATAAACTCAACACGTTTGAAATAATTATTTCAAATCGCGTAGTTATTTCAAAACGTGTCGACACACACTGACACGTTTGGAAATAAACTCGACACGTTTTGAAATAATTATTTCAAATCGCGTCGTTATTTCAAAACGTGTCGACACACACCAACGCGTTTTGAAATAAACTCGACACGTTTTGAAATAATTATTTCAAATCGCGTAGTTATTTCAAAACGTGTCGACACATACCGACACGTTTTGAAATAATTATTTCAAATCGCGTCGTTATTTCAAAACGTGTCGACACATGTGTCTACAAACACTCTACAATGATCCTTGTCAGCGTGTTGAGGTCTGCAAATACTCTACAATGATCCATGTCAGTGTGTTGAGGTCTGAATGGTTGTACTAAAACACTTTGGTGAATTTATTTCAAATTGCGGTCTTATTTCAAAATGTTTCGACATACACCAACACGTTTTGAAATAAACTCAACAAGTTTTGAAATAATTATTTCAAATCGCGTCGTTATTTCAAAACGTGTCGACACACACCAACGCGTATTTAAAATAAACTCGATACGTTTTGAAATAATTATTTCAAATCGCGTCGTTATTTCAAAACGTGTCGACACACACTGACACGTTTGGAAATAAACTCGATACGTTTTGAAATAATTATTTCAATCGCGTCGTTATTTCAAAACATGTCGACACATGTGTCTACAAACACTCTAAATGATCCTTGTCAGCGTGTTGAGGTCTACAAACACTCTACAATGATCCATGTCAGTGTGTTGAGATCTACAAACACTCTATACAATGATCCATGTCAACATGTTGAGTTCTACAAAACTCTACAATGATCCATGGCAGCGTGTGGAGGTCTACAAACACTCTACAATGATCCATGTCAGCGTATGGAGGTCTGCAAACACACTACAATGATGCATGTCAGCGTGTTGAGGTCTGAATGGTTGTACTAAAACACTTTGGTGAATTTATTTCAAATTGCGGTCTTATTTCAAAATGTGTCGACATACACCAACACGTTTTGAAATAAACTCGACACGTTTTGAAATAATTATTTCAAATCGCGTCGTTATTTCAAAACGTGTCGACACACACCAACGCGTTTTGAAATAAACTCGACACGTTTTGAAATAATTATTTCAAATCGCGTAGTTATTTCAAAACGTGTCGACACATACCGACACGTTTTGAAATAATTATTTCAAATCGCGTAGTTATTTCAAAACGTGTCGACACATACGGACACGTTTTGAAATAATTATTTCAAATCGCGTAGTTATTTCAAAACGTGTCGACACACACTGACACGTTTGGAAATAAACTCGATACGTTTTGAAATAATTATTTCAAATCGCGTCGTTATTCAAAACATGTCGACACATGTGTCTACAAACACTCTACAATGATCCTTGTCAGCGTGTTGAGGTCTACAAACACTCTACAATGATCCATGTCAGTGTGTTGAGGTCTGAATGGTTGTACTAAAACACTTTGGTGAATTTATTTGAAATTGCGGTCTTATTTCAAAATGTGTCGACATACACCAACACGTTTTGAAATAAACTCGACACGTTTTGAAATAATTATTTCAAATCGCGTAGTTATTTCAAAACGTGTCTACAAACACTCTACAATGATCCATGTCAGCTTGTTGCGGTCTGCAAACACTCTACAATGATCGATGTCAGCGTGTTGAGGTCTGAATGGTTGTACTCAAACACTTTGGTGAATTTATTTCAAATTGCGTTCTTATTTCAACACGTTTTGAAATAATTATTTCAAATCGCGTCGTTATTTCAAAACATGTCCACACATGTGTCTACAAACACTCTACAATGATCCTTGTCAGCGTGTTGAGGTCTATAACCACTCTACAATGATCCATGTCAGCGTGTTGAGGTCTACAAACACTCTACAATGATCCATGTCAGCATGTTGAGGTCTACAAACACACTACAATAATCCATGTCAGCGTGTGGAGGTCTACAAACACTCTATCATAATCCATGCCAATATGTTGAGATCTACAAACACTCTATACATGTCAACATGTTGAGTTCTACAAACACTCTACAATGATCCATGTCAGCGTGTGGAGGTCTACAAACACTCTACAATGATCCATGTCAGCGTGTTGAGGTCTGAATGGTTTTACCAAACATTTTGGTGAATTTATTTCAAAATGTGGTCTTATTTCAAAATGTGTCGACACCACACCAACGCGTTTTGAAATAAACACGACACGTTTTGAAATAATTATTTCAAATCGCGTCGTTATTTCAAAACGTGTCGACACACACCGACACGTTTTGAAATAAACTCAACACGTTTTGAAATAATTATTTCAAATCGTGTCGTTATTCAAAACATGTCGACACATGTGTCTACAAACACTCTACAATGGTCCATCCATGTCAGTGTGTGGAGGTCTACAAACACTCTATCATAATCCATGCCAATGTGTTGAGATCTACAAACACTCTATACAATGATCCATGTCAACATGTTGAGTTCTACAAACACTCTACATGATCCATGGCAGCGTGTGGAGGTCTACAAACACTCTACAATGATCCATGTCAGCGTATGGAGGTCTGCAAACACACTACAATGATGCATGTCAGCGTGTTGGAGGTCTGAATGGTTGTACTAAAACACTTTGGTGAATTTATTTCAAATTGCGGTCTTATTTCAAAATGTGTCGACATACACCAACACGTTTTGAAATAAACTCGACACGTTTTGAAATAATTATTTCAAATCGCGTCGTTATTTCAAAACGTGTCGACACACACCCAACGCGTTTTGAAATAAACTCGACACGTTTTGAAATAATTATTTCAAATCGCGTAGTTATTTCAAAACGTGTCGACACATACCGACACGTTTTGAAATAATTATTTCAAATCGCGTAGTTATTTCAAAACGTGTCGACACACACTGACACGTTTGGAAATAAACTCGACACGTTTTGAAATAATTATTTCAAATCGCGTCGTTATTTCAAAACATGTCGACACATGTGTCTACAAAACACTCTATCAATGATCCTTGTCAGCGTGTTGAGGTCTACAAACACTCTACAATGATCCATGTCAGTGTGTTGAGGTCTGAATGGTTGTACTAAAACACTTTGGTGAATTTATTTCAAATTGCGGTCTTATTTCAAAATGTGTCGACATTCACCAACACGTTTTGAAATAAAATCAACAAGTTTTGAAATAATTATTTCAAATCGCGTCGTTATTTCAAAACGTGTCGACACATACCGACATGTTTTAAAATAATTATTTCAAATCGTGTCGGTATGTGTCGACACGTTTTGAAATAATTATTTCAAATCGCGTAGTTATTTCAAAACGTGTCGACACATACGGACACGTTTTGAAATAATTATTTCAAATCGCGTAGTTATTTCAAAACGTGTCGACACACACTGACACGTTTGGAAATAAACTCGATACGTTTTGAAATAATTATTTCAAATCGCGTCGTTATTTCAAAACATGTCACACATGTGTCTACAAAACACTCTACAATGATCCATGTCAGTGTGTTGAGGTCTGAATGGTTGTACTAAAACACTTTGGTGAATTTATTTGAAATTGCGGTCTTATTTCAAAATGTGTCGACATACACCAACACGTTTTGAAATAAACTCGACACGTTTTGAAATAATTATTTCAAATCGCGTAGTTATTTCAAAACGTGTCTACAAACACTCTACAATGATCCATGTCAGCTTGTTGCGGTCTGCAAACACTCTACAATGATCGATGTCAGCGTGTTGAGGTCTGAATGGTTGTACTCAAACACTTTGGTGAATTTATTTCAAATTGCGTTCTTATTTCAACACGTTTTGAAATAATTATTTCAAATCGCGTCGTTATTTCAAAACATGTCCACACATGTGTCTACAAACACTCTACAATGATCCTTGTCAGCGTGTTGAGGTCTATAACCACTCTACAATGATCCATGTCAGCGTGTTGAGGTCTACAAACACTCTACAATGATCCATGTCAGCATGTTGAGGTCTACAACACCACTACAATAATCCATGTCAGCGTGTGGAGGTCTACAAACACTCTATCATAATCCATGCCAATATGTTGAGATCTACAAACACTCTATACATGTCAACATGTTGAGTTCTACAAACACTCTACAATGATCCATGTCAGCGTGTGGAGGTCTACAAACACTCTACAATGATCCATGTCAGCGTGTTGAGGTCTGAATGGTTTTACCAAAACATTTTGGTGAATTTATTTCAAAATGTGGTCTTATTTCAAAATGTGTCGACACACACCAACGCGTTTTGAAATAAACACGACACGTTTTGAAATAATTATTTCAAATCGCGTCGTTATTTCAAAACGTGTCGACACACACCGACACGTTTTGAAATAAACTCAACACGTTTTGAAATAATTATTTCAAATCGTGTCGTTATTCAAAACATGTCGACACATGTGTCTACAAACACTCTACAATGGTCCATCCATGTCAGTGTGTGGAGGTCTACAAACACTCTATCATAATCCATGCCAATGTGTTGAGATCTACAAACACTCTATACAATGATCCATGTCAACATGTTGAGTTCTACAAACACTCTACGATGATCCATGGCAGCGTGTGGAGGTCTACAAACACTCTACAATGATCCATGTCAGCGTATGGAGGTCTGCAAACACACTACAATGATGCATGTCAGCGTGTTGAGGTCTGAATGGTTGTACTAAAACACTTTGGTGAATTTATTTCAAATTGCGGTCTTATTTCAAAATGTGTCGACATACACCAACACGTTTTGAAATAAACTCGACACGTTTTGAAATAATTATTTCAAATCGCGTGTTATTTCAAAACGTGTCGACACACACCAACGCGTTTTGAAATAAACTACGACACGTTTTGAAATAATTATTTCAAATCGCGTAGTTATTTCAAAACGTGTCGACACATACCGACACGTTTTGAAATAATTATTTCAAATCGCGTAGTTATTTCAAAACGTGTCGACACACACTGACACGTTTGGAAATAAACTCGACACGTTTTGAAATAATTATTTCAAATCGCGTCGTTATTTCAAAACATGTCGACACATGTGTCTACAAACACTCTACAATGATCCTTGTCAGCGTGTTGAGGTCTACAAACACTCTACAATGATCCATGTCAGTGTGTTGAGGTCTGAATGGTTGTACTAAAACACTTTGGTGAATTTATTTCAAATTGCGGTCTTATTTCAAAATGTGTCGACATACACCAACACGTTTTGAAATAAACTCAACAAGTTTTGAAATAATTATTTCAAATCGCGTCGTTATTTCAAAACGTGTCGACACATACCGACATGTTTTAAAATAATTATTTCAAATCGTGTCGGTATGTGTCGACACGTTTTGAAATAATTATTTCAAATCGCGTAGTTATTTCAAAACGTGTCGACACATACGGACACGTTTTGAAATAATTATTTCAAATCGCGTAGTTATTTCAAAACGTGTCGACACACACTGACACGTTTGGAAATAAACTCGATACGTTTTGAAATAATTATTTCAAATCGCGTCGTTATTTCAAAACATGTCCACACATGTGTCTACAAACACTCTACAATGATCCATGTCAGTGTGTTGAGGTCTGAATGGTTGTACTAAAACACTTTGGTGAATTTATTTGAAATTGCGGTCTTATTTCAAAATGTGTCGACATACACCAACACGTTTTGAAATAAACTCGACACGTTTTGAAATAATTATTTCAAATCGCGTAGTTATTTCAAAACGTGTCTACAAACACTCTACAATGATCCATGTCAGCTTGTTGCGGTCTGCAAACACTCTACAATGATCGATGTCAGCGTGTTGAGGTCTGAATGGTTGTACTCAAACACTTTGGTGAATTTATTTCAAATTGCGTTCTTATTTCAACACGTTTTGAAATAATTATTTCAAATCGCGTCGTTATTTCAAAACATGTCCACACATGTGTCTACAAACACTCTACAATGATCCTTGTCAGCGTGTTGAGGTCTATAACCACTCTACAATGATCCATGTCAGCGTGTTGAGGTCTACAAACACTCTACAATGATCCATGTCAGCATGTTGAGGTCTACAAACACACTACAATAATCCATGTCAGCGTGTGGAGGTCTACAAACACTCTATCATAATCCATGCCAATATGTTGAGATCTACAAACACTCTATACATGTCAACATGTTGAGTTCTACAAACACTCTACAATGATCCATGTCAGCGTGTGGAGGTCTACAAACACTCTACAATGATCCATGTCAGCGTGTTGAGGTCTGAATGGTTTTACCAAAACATTTTGGTGAATTTATTTCAAAATGTGGTCTTATTTCAAAATGTGTCGACACACACCAACGCGTTTTGAAATAAACACGACACGTTTTGAAATAATTATTTCAAATCGCGTCGTTATTTCAAAACGTGTCGACACACACCGACACGTTTTGAAATAAACTCAACAGTTTTGAAATAATTATTTCAAATCGTGTCGTTATTCAAAACATGTCGACACATGTGTCTACAAACACTCTACAATGGTCCATCCATGTCAGTGTGTGGAGGTCTACAAACACTCTATCATAATCCATGCCAATGTGTTGAGATCTACAAACACTCTATACAATGATCCATGTCAACATGTTGAGTTCTACAAACACTCTACAATGATCCATGGCAGCGTGTGGAGGTCTACAAACACTCTACAATGATCCATGTCAGCGTATGGAGGTCTGCAAACACACTACAATGATGCATGTCAGCGTGTTGAGGTCTGAATGGTTGTACTAAAACACTTCGGTGAATTTATTTCAAATTGCGGTCTTATTTCAAAATGTGTCGACATACACCAACACGTTTTGAAATAAACTCGACACGTTTTGAAATAATTATTTCAAATCGCGTCGTTATTTCAAAACGTGTCGACACACACCAACGCGTTTTGAAATAAACTCGACACGTTTTGAAATAATTATTTCAAATCGCGTAGTTATTTCAAAACGTGTCGACACATACCGACACGTTTTGAAATAATTATTTCAAATCGCGTAGTTATTTCAAAACGTGTCGACACACACTGACACGTTTGGAAATAAACTCGACACGTTTTGAAATAATTATTTCAAATCGCGTCGTTATTTCAAAACATGTCGACACATGTGTCTACAAACACTCTACAATGATCCTTGTCAGCGTGTTGAGGTCTACAAACACTCTACAATGATCCATGTCAGTGTGTTGAGGTCTGAATGGTTGTACTAAAACACTTTGGTGAATTTATTTCAAATTGCGGTCTTATTTCAAAATGTGTCGATATACACCAACACGTTTTGAAATAAACTCAACAAGTTTTGAAATAATTATTTCAAATCGCGTCGTTATTTCAAAACGTGTCGACACACACCAACGCGTATTAAAATAAACTCGACACGTTTTGAAATAATTATTTCAAATCGCGTAGTTATTTCAAAACGTGTCGACACATACCGACATGTTTTAAAATAATTATTTCAAATCGTGTCGGTATGTGTCGACACGTTTTGAAATAATTATTTCAAATCGCGTAGTTATTTCAAAACGTGTCGACACATACGGACACGTTTTGAAATAATTATTTCAAATCGCGTAGTTATTTCAAAACGTGTCGACACACACTGACACGTTTGGAAATAAACTCGATACGTTTTGAAATAATTATTTCAAATCGCGTCGTTATTTCAAAACATGTCGACACATGTGTCTACAAACACTCTACAATGATCCTTGTCAGCGTGTTGAGGTCTACAAACACTCTACAATGATCCATGTCAGTGTGTTGAGGTCTGAATGGTTGTACTAAAACACTTTGGTGAATTTATTTCAAATTGCGGTCTTATTTCAAAATGTGTCGACATACACCAACACGTTTTGAAATAAACACGACACGTTTTGAAATAATTATTTCAAATTGCGTCGTTATTTCAAAACCTGTCGACACACACCAACGCGTTTTGAAATAAACTCGACACGTTTTGAAATAATTATTTCAAATCGCGTAGTTATTTCAAAACGTGTCGACACACACTGACACGTTTTGAAATAAACTCGACACGTTTTGAAATAATTATTTCAAATCGCGTCGTTATTTCAAAACGTGTCGACACACACCAACGCGTTTTGAAATAAACTCGACACGTTTTGAAATAATTATTTCAAATCGCGTAGTTATTTCAAAACGTGTCTACAAACACTCTACAATGATCCATGTCAGCTTGTTGCGGTCTGCAAACACTCTACAATGATCGATGTCAGCGTGTTGAGGTCTGAATGGTTGTACTCAAACACTTTGGTGAATTTATTTCAAATTGCGTTCTTATTTCAACACGTTTTGAAATAATTATTTCAAATCGCGTCGTTATTTCAAAACATGTCCACACATGTGTCTACAAACACTCTACAATGATCCTTGTCAGCGTGTTGAGGTCTATAAACACTCTACAACGATCCATGTCAGCGTGTTGAGGTCTACAAACACTCTACAATGATCCATGTCAGCATGTTGAGGTCTACAAACACACTACAATAATCCATGTCAGCGTGTGGAGGTCTACAAACACTCTATCATAATCCATGCCAATATGTTGAGATCTACAAACACTCTATACAATGATCCATGTCAACATGTTGAGTTCTACAAACACTCTACAATGATCCATGTCAGCGTGTGGAGGTCTACAAACACGTGTGCGTTGGTGGTGTATTATTGATTTTTGCCTTCCTTGTTCACACACAGAGCAACCATTAACAATCATAATAAGCAAAACAATAATAATAATAATCATTAACAGTCATAATCATTAACATTCATAATAAGCAAAACAATGATAATGAAAGTGATTTGTCTCCCTTTAATTATGCATCAAAGTAATTGTCTTCCCCTGAATTAATTATCTATTTATAAATTAATGAGAGAGAATTGATTATTAAAAGTTGTGTTTTTATGTTTAATCTGCTAAAGTTTTTAATATGAATATTGTACAAAGTAGTGACTAAAAAGTACTTTAAAGTACAGTTGTTGTCTAGCCTTTAAAAATATTCTGCTTGAATAAAAAAAACAATTGTTGTCTAGCCTTTAAAAATATTCTGCTTGAATAAAAAAAAAAAACAATTTTAACAAGTCACACTTATGCAAAAACGCCATAAAATTATGAAAGCTTTCAGTATGCACAGTATATATCAATCCTAAAAGTGTAAAGTTGGGAATATGCCTGCAGTGGTTTTGTACTTCTTTGCCATGGCATTTTGAAAGTCTAAATTTGGCCCTCTTCTCTGCCCTCAAGTAACTCTTCCAATGTTCGTGTTTCGTTTGTCTGGGTCATGGGCGAGGCTATAAACGCCCGTAAACCACAATGTATATGTGTGTCCCAGGAAGAGCCACTAAAAAGGGGGTGAGAGAATTGCCCCAAATTAGGCAAATTGAAAGTAGGCAACCAAGTATAAGAAAATACCACTCTTAGAGGCATATTCCCAAAACCCTTCACATCTGGCCACATTATTCATGACCCAGGGTCTGGCTTGGGGCCTTGGGTCTCAAGTTAGACCCAGAGGTGATCAGTAATGTGGCACTGGGGAAGCAAAGGTGAATTCTGGCCTCAGAGAAGACTGCTATGACACAGCAGGAAGAAGTAGCCTAGGACAACACGAACACCCCCTCCAGTGCACCCAGCCAGCCAGACCCATGCCTCAAGCTGAAACCCTACAATAAATAACCTAATCCTTACCACCTATTCAACGTCAAAAGTATTAACAGATTAGTAAGAGTAGTAGAATCAAAACGACCCAAAACCTTAAACTCGGCACAAAAAAAAAAACACACACACACACACACACGCACGAGCATTCTCAACTGAGCAACTTCCAAAAACAATCACAAACATTCAACGTCTGATAATTTTGATCGAAAATGTTTAGAAAAAAAACAAAAGTTGAAGCCGCTTATAACGAAATCAGAAACGAATGCCGGATACAACGAAGCAAAAAGTTTGGTCCCGGCAAAAATCCTTCTTTACATGACTAAGTTGGATGTAATGAAGTCGGATATAACAAAATGCCGGTTATAACGAAATGGTTTTGGGGTCCCCAGCTGGTGGTCATGCCGGGTATAAAGAAGCAGCCGCCTAGAGTGAATCATATGTTCCGGCCACGTTAAGAGTTCGAGCCGGATATCACGAAGTGGTTACACTTGTATCCGGGAGCCATTTCTCGGAAAAGGTTCGTTCGTTTGCCGCGATGTATATTGCTTGGTATGGTTGCTTGCTATTCTGAGGAGATGGAGAAGTGCCCGCATAGCACATAGAATGTAGAGCTTTCTATGCGTTGCTCTAAGTAGAACTCACACGTCTACACATGAATTGACTAGCTGCATAACCTAAGATTGTTTCATAACCTAAGATTGTTTCATAGGTAGATTGAAAGTACACAGTATTTCATTTTGTTGCATGGTAAACGTCACATCTGTAATTCGTAGACAACAAAATCGTATTCTAATGTCCTGTAATCCGAGTGCCCGTGATTGTCAAAGCAGAGCAGTTGACTCACGTGGACATCAAGTTCAGCGACTGTAGATGGAGGAGAAGCTAGGGGGGACGAGGGTAAGGTGAAAGGCAAGGAGGGTGTCAGGCTTTGATTTGATAGGCCATTTCATTAGGGCGTCTGCACGTCGCAAAAGCCCAAAATGGAAATTATTCATTAAGTTGAAAGAAATCAGCAAAAGACTACTGCACAACTTCTGCTTCAAGTATAGATCTGACAGTCTGGTCTGAAAGTTTCTGACCATGATAATGCTCAGAGCATAAACTTTTGGCAAATATTCATCCCACTCAGACTTTCCTTTCAAATTTGTGTTGTCAAGATACTCAGCCATTTCTGCGGCTATTTCTAATACAATACGTATTCGCATTTCATTGTGACATTCTTGATGGCCCTAAACCATCACAGACGCACAATGGGGGTGGCAGTTGCCATCACCATAAATCTGCAAGGGTGTGACACGTGGTGAGCAGCCATTCTGCTGAATCTACATCTTTAGTGAACTTTGAAGGGACGCAACTTACCATTACCGGGTGCTTTATCAGTGTTGTTTGGTAACGATTCGCAATGGTCAGCATGGCTTCAAAGTTTCTGCTATTGTTTAATTCTGCTCGTATCATGCGGAAAATTTCCTCCTTTGAAAGATCCTCATCGCCATTCCCCTCCCACACTCCCGTCATTGTTTCTCTCCTCTTCTACATTTTCCCTGACCAACATATCATTTTCTTTCTCCTCTTGGCCATCTCCCCTCCTTATTCCTTCATCCTCTTTCTTTTAACTCCTTTCTTGTCTTCATTCCTTTTCTTGTCTTCTCCTTCTCCCTTTATCAACCTTCATTCTCTCTGTCCTCTTTATCTCCTCTCACCCTCCCCTCAGCCCCTTCCCCTTTTCTACCCTCGTCTTCATCTTCTCTCATCATTCTTTCATAAGCTCCTCCCGCTTCTGCATCATCTCCCCCCACAAACCCCTTATATTGTTCCGCATTCTCTTTATGCCCTCTTCCAATCTTTCTATCTCCTCTCTCTCTTTTGCCACTTTCCCCCTCTACGTCTTCTTTTTCTTTGTTTCCTCTTCCTGTGTCCACAGTGTTTTCATCCCTGTCTTCCTCATTTCCTCCCTTGTGTTCCGTCCTCCCCTGATCAGCATTCACACCCTCTCTCACATTTTCTTGTCTTCTTTGCTGCTGGGTCCCGTTTCTTTCTCGTGAGCTTTTTGGCCTAGGTCTTTCTTGGTATAAAAGTCAGTTATTTTTTTCTGACGTCTAGTACACGCAAAATGTTTTTCAACAGCCTGCACAAATGCACTGAACGAGTTAAAGAGCTTTTGACCGCAGTGTACATACAAGCAGTAGATATTTATTTTCTGCACACAGTCTTTCTTGACACTTTTTCAGTTTCACCCCAAAAGTAAAAAAAAAAAAAGTCAGTAAAAAGTTGTTTGCAAGTGTTTTAGCAGCCAGTGCCATTTCAATGCAGGCAAAATTGCGAATGGGCTGATACATCTATCACAAAGCTAATAGTATGTGCTTTCAGAGGACTCACACATTCAACGTATGTGTGTGGTTGCCTTGTAGACTGTTCAGTTCAGTTGGAACTTGATTGAAGTTTTTCATGTGGGCATTATTTTTTTTCAATAGGGTCAGAGAAAAGTTGTGTACAGACTGCACACCAAAAATAATGCACCAAGGCCTTGCTCAATGAGTCGAGTAGTTATGGACAGGCACAATTAGATTGTTTTGCGAATTTACATTATGTCTGAAAGTTGATTTAGTTTTTTTTCTTTCATATGCCCATCAAGGTACATGCCAGGTAGTTCCAAGCAGACAGATTAAAATGAAGGGAATGGGACTGTTTGGGAGGAATCAATTGGTGCAAAGATAGGGTCAAGGGTGAGTGAGAAGGCCTGAAATGTGACATCAGCCAAAGGGAAGGTCATGTATTGAAGATTGTGAGTGATGTCATTGGTGGAAACAAAACAAAAACAAAACAAACAAACAAACAAACCAAAAAAAAGAAGAAAAGAAAAAAAGAAGAAGAAAAATGAAAAACCCCAACAAGTGAAATGATTGGTGGGATGCTTCATGTCAAATGCTCGCTCAAACTTGTGCTAGACCTCAAAACGCTCGTATGGATTAAATAGTGATTTAGAGCAAAATCCTAATTGTAGCATCTGGCGCTACACACACACACACACACACACACACACACACACACACACACACACACACACACTCACACACACACACACACACACACACACACAACACACACACGCACGCATGCGCACGCACGCACGCGCGCGCGCACACACACACACACACACACACACACACCCACACACACACACACACACACGCGCGCGCGCGCGCGCGCACACAAATGGCTGCACACAAAAAATGTTTAAGGAAGCAGAGGGGGTTAATTACCACCAAGGACACAGAGTACAGGACTAGTTACCGCCAAGGACACTGAGAAGCAGAAAACAGGACTAGTCCTGTACTCTGTTTGTCTGTGTACTTGGCGGTAACTAACCCCCTCTCTTTCCAAATTTTGCTTCATTTTCCGCCCTCAGTCACTCCGTTTTTGAAACTTTCTTTAAGGAGTCCAGTATTTGAAGACAGGCACAAATAGATTGTTTTGAGAACTTTTATTGTGTGTGAAAGTTGATTTAGCTTTTTTTTTTTGTTTGTTTCATATGGTACATGCTAGGTGGTTCCAAGTAGATTGATTAAAACGAAAGAATTGGGACTATTTGGAATACCACCTGGCGCAAAGTTAGGCTGCAAAGACCGGATACGTGACGCCAGATATGGGATAGGTCATGTATTTCAAATCTTCAAATCAATAGTAACCTCGTCTCCATAGACTTTAAGTGACTCGGGTGTGCGCATTTGTTTAAAAAAAAAAAAACCCACCTACTTTCTTATTTAAAAGACAGCATTCATACCCCCCTCCCCCCCCCCCCCCCCCCAACTTACCTACCAATTATCCTACAAAAAAAAAAAAAAAAAAAAAGCTAAGTGTGGAGCTGCTGTTCACCTTTTCAAGAGGGGTTGCCCCGCTCCCTATCCTTCCCCAGAACAAGCATTAGGCTAGTCCGGGCCCGCCAACCTTTCACACACACTTCCACACAACAACACATACAATAACTGTATTTTAGAAGTAAAGTTTGCTGAGCTCCCTCCTGAAATGTGCCAGAGAGGGGGCCTCGGCTGCGGCTGCCGGTAGAGAATTCCAAACTGGGATGGTGCGGTGAAAGAAGCAGTTACGTCGGTTCTTGATCTGAGGTGACGGAATTTCTTGGAGTGGTTGGTTCTTGTTCTGGCGGATGCTGGTGTCAGGTACTCCTCTGGGTGAATGTCCACAAGGTTGTTCACAGACTTGTAGAACATTGTTAGCTGGGCTTTCGTCCTCCTGGACTCCAGGGATTCCCATTTGAGGTCAGTGAGTAGACCAGTAACGCTACAGGTGTAATCGTAGCGGTTGGTGACGTATCTGGCTGCTCTCCTCTATACTGCTTCTATCTGTTTAGTTTTGTCTGTGGTGTACGGGTTCAAGACTGTGCTGCAGTATTCGAGGTGAGGGCGAACTAGGGTCTTGTAGGCAGTGGTCTTGGTTGCCTGGTTCGCTACCCTCAGGTTCTGCCTCAGGAATCCTATCATGCTGCTGGCCTTTTGGTGGTGCGGTTGATATGGCTGGTCCAGCTTAGATCTCTCGAGATATTAACTCCCAGGTATTTTGATTCAGTTGTTCATTCCAGGGTGTGACCTTTCAGTTTGTACCTAAATATGATGGCGTCCCTGGATCTGGTGCAGGATAGGGTATTGCATTTCTGCGGGTGGAATTCCATACCCCATCTCTGTTCCCACTTGGACAGTGTGTTTAAGTCCTCCTGCAATAAACGGCAGTCGTTCTGGTTTCTGACTTCTCTGTAAACAATGCAGTCATCAACGAACAGCCTAGTTCTTGAGTGGAGTTGGTCATGATACACGCAGAGAAGCACAACATCTTGTGCCACCAGCAACATGGCTTCAGGCGCGGACGTTCGTGTGAGACCCAGCTGATAGGGTATGTGGACGAAATCACTGAAGAAATCATGAGAGGTCATCAAGAGGACACAATCGTACTCGACTTCTCCAAAGCATTCGATAAAGTCAGCCATACCCTCCTCATCCACAAACTCCGTCACTATGGAATCTTGGATAGAAAACTTCCTCACAGACAGACAACAAGCAGTGCTGGACAAAGATCGTCGTACGTCCCTGTAGACTCAGGAGTTCCCCAAGGCTCAGTCCTAGGACCAAGCCTATTTCTTTATTACATAAATGACCTCCCGGCAGGGATCAGCTCCAAAGTCTGCCTGTTCGCAGGTGACATGATGTGCAGCCACACAATAAAGAAAGCATCCGATCAACAGACATTACAAAACGACCTTGACACTCTGACAAAGTGAGAAGAGCAGTGGTCCATGAGCTTCCATCCAGAAAAGTGCTGAACACTGAGTGCTACACGGCGACAGAACAAACACCAACCCGTGTACAAACTTCATGGACACACTCTAGAAGTTGTGTCCTCAACCAAATACCTAGGGGTCACGATCCAAGACGACCAAAAATGGGGATCCCACATTGAGACGATCACCATAAAAGCCAGCAAAACCCTCGGCTTCCTTAGACGAAACCTCAAAATCGGAAACAAGAAGATGAAAGAAACTGCATACAAAACCCTTGTTCGACCGATTGTTGAGTACGCGTCATGCGTTTGGGACCCCCACACCAGAAACGAGATCCAGGAGATCGAAAAGATCCAGTGTAGAGCAGCCAGATGGGTCAGACACAGCCACAGACCAACAACCAGTGTAGATGAAATCCTACGCTCTCTGAAGTGGCCTACATTAGAGAAACGAAGACAAAATGCCAGACTGGAAATGATGTACAAATTCCACCACAATCTTGTTGACATCAACTCCAAGTACCTGCCCAGGAAATCCCAGACCAGAAGAAGTTTAAGAAAAAACAACAACTGCAGCTACGGCATCCCACAATGCAGGACAGACTACCGACAAATGTCCTTCTTCCCAAGAACCATCTCAGAGTGGAACAAATTACCAGAGGTTGTGGTGACGGCGGAGACCCTGGACCGCTTCAGGTTCAGACTCGCCTCTCACCAATAACACCAACGACAACATCCCAACCCCCCCCCCCCCCCCCCATTCCCCTCCCTCGCCTCCTCCTACACCCCCACCCCCCCTTTTTTCCCCCCGCTTCCTCCTCATCTCCGCTCCCTCCTCCCCACCCACCCCTTAAGCTGAAATCAAAATTATGCCGACAAACACAGCGCAAATCTTCGCAAATACGATAGAGTCATCAGCATAATGATGTTGGTCGTGAACAGGAGAAGAGAAGAAGAAGAAGGGAGGTCGTTAATGAAGACCAGGAAGAGAAGAGGGCCCCAAACTGTGCCTTGTGGTACACCACATGGGGCCTGCTCGGACTTAGTGCCATCAACTACTACCTGCTGTATACGATGGGGCAAGAAGGCTCTTATCCATGCCAGGGTCGATCCTCGGATACCATAGTGGTTCAGGTTCTGAAGGAGACGCTCATGGGGCACTTTGTCAAATGCTTTAGAAAAATCAAAGATGGTCATGTCAGTTTGGATCCCTTTGTCCAGACCAGAGGCGATCTCGTGTGACAGCGTGAGGAGTTGTGTCTCACAGCTTCTTCTGGCTCTGAAGCCGTGCTGGCAGTCCGTGAGTATGTTATGTTCTGTGAGGTGGTGTATAATGTTACTTGCTATGATGTGCTCCTGTAATTTGCAATATACTTTCTACAGTGTAAACAATTTAATCGTGAGAAATCGCTATAAGCAAGTAAACTGATTTGGCTGAAATTTAAGCTACACCCCAAAATGCTTACATGTGCGATTTAGAGAAAATACCTAATTGTGGCCTACAGCCAATGACAAAGCAAAACAATACTTCCGTTTCCAGTAAAGAAAGAGCACTCTCAAACCGGGAAGTAAAAACGAAATTAGAACTGGGAAATTCCTATCTCGTAGAATACAAGCAATGCAGTAGGCACTCCGAAGAGGGGTTCCTGTAAAAGCGAAGACAGAATAACGCTGAAATTTGTTCGGAGAATGGCGTAAGTTTAACCATATTGTTTCTCGAACATTGATTTTTAGAATATTTCCTTGGCTAAATCGCTATCACTGACCTTATCTGTGGCTGTCACTCGGTGAGAGTGTCACAGTGCAACTGACTCAACGAGTGTATCTGGACTGTAACTCACAGCGTCATTGTGTGACAGTGTGTGGCAGTCTTCAGTTCATAGTACAATGATAACACACAAAAAGTTATGGCCGATGCTGGCAGTGAAATATGACAGAAGGATCCATTTTTAGCGACAGATACTTGATCAGCCGTACAGTGAACTCCCACGTTGTCGCAGACATATTAGCAAATTGATCGACTGGTATCAGTTTGAAGACCTTACCGACTTTGGAGCATCATCTACCTCTCCACATCTATCTCTTCCTGTTTTTGTCTTTGTCTCTAGGTCTCTGCCAGTCTGTCTGCCTGTCTGTCTGTCAGTCGGTTTGTCTGTCTCTCTCTAGTTTGGTGACTGATGTTTGTGCTATTTTGGTAACTGATGCTTCCTATATATTTCTTTCTCCACATAGGAATATTATACAAATTAGCATGTGTGTGTGTGTGTGTGTGTGTGTGTGTGTGTGTGTGTGTGAAGGAGAGAGAGAGAGAGAGAGAGAGAGAGAGAGAGAGAGAGAGTTTTCATGTGTCTGTATGTATGTTTTCATTAATGCTAATGTGAATCATCACTGTTTTGTTATACTTAGTTCTATTATGTGCAATAGTGTTCACGCATTAGTATCCTTAAACCCTGAAGGGACAAGGACCAATTGGAAAAAAGACATTTGGGGCTAGAAATTCCCAGGTGTTTTTCAATTGTCCTGTGGACAAGTAGATATGACCTATGAAAATATACTTGTTTCCTAAATTTCATCTTGCCCTCCCAGAATAAATTGATATATACTAACTGCCACTGATGCAGTGACAAACTAGAGGACATAATTCAATAAGAGCATGTTTGCACACATATGTTTGAAATCTAAGAGACAGAAAAGTAAGAAATACCGCAATTTATATGATCACCAGGCTATTGATGAAGAATGTTTCCCATTTGTGTTTAAGAGTGTATAAGAAATGAAATAAAATAAGTGTCATGTTTCCACTTGTTTCACATTGCTGGACAGCAATTATAAAATCTCTATCTGGCTCTCTTTCCTCTATCTCTTTTCCTCTACACCTCATACACATTCCAAAATTAATCCTCTTCATATCTACACAAAAGTAAGGGGAGTAGATCTATCATTTCCGAGCTGACCAAGCAGGGTAACTGCCTGCTGATGACATGTTTTAGGTATTGAACATGTTCTAGTAAGGATGAAGTTGGTAGAAGAGTGATGATAGTGAAAGTGTAAATTATGCGAAGAGGAAAAAACAGAAACATGATCAGTCTGCTCTAATGCTTACTCTTCAGCCATCCTTTCATTCAATGTCATAAGGTGAAAAAAAAAAAGTTGCTTGATGGACAAGTAGAGAGAGAATTTCAACATGTCCGTCAAATTTTGTCATGGACTATGGGATGGATGGTTATTTTGAGCCCTGCATCTTCTTGCTCACCTGTTACCCTTGTAATTACAGATTATCAATCAATCAGTCAATCAGTCAGTCTCTGTCTGCCCGTCTTTGTGTGTGTGTGTGTGTCTCCCTCTCTCTCCATCCTCTCTCTCTTTCTCTCTCTCTTTCTCTCTCTCTGTGTGTCTGTCTCTCTCACACTATGAGTAGGTAAGATTATTTGTCATTAAAATGTCCTTGGTGATTTTCTATCAAGCTTATCTTTTATCCGCGAGAACTCTGTTTCTTGAATCTCTGAAAAGCCATACATGAATCCATTGAATGATCAAGAAAAAGACATCTCAGATCTCTGTAAGAAAAATGTTTCACATATATATATATATATATATATACACAGAACTGTATATACCCAAGCATAGTGAGTCACTGAAAGATGAAAAATCTTGATTCCCTATCTACAGCACAAAAAGCAAGCTTTGATTTGTCTTGTAACTTGTTTGTCCCAACTTCATTCACCACTTTGGCTTCACAAGGGGAGTATTGTGCATGTTGATGTCTACTGGGTTTTTTTTTTTTTTTTTTTTTTTGTGGCTGAGGAAGGCATATTGCCGAAAATTTCTTGTCCTGTTTTGTGTCGTGCATTAAAACTACGTTACTTCACACTTTGTTTTGCGTGCTCTTCTGCTTTTTTGTCGTGTTCCAGTAACGCTGCAGTTTGTTTCATTTGCCGTTTGTTTGTCCCTGTTATCTGGCTGATTTACTTTAAATTCCTTTTAAAATAAGCTTTAATGAATAAGCAATGAAACAATTCTAGAATGAAGACCATTTTAAATCAGAAAATGATGAGTCTGGCTGCTCTTCAACGATGGTTGGGAGCCCAGACTGTAAACAAGAAAGGTGACTCTTGCTTACAGGTTACATGGAAAAATCATTGGATAAGCCCTTGGAAACAGCAGCAGAAAAATATAGGAAACACAAATTAACATTTATTCAAGACTGATGTAGTGTTTTTGTCTCATACATTCCCACACTCATTGAAAATATTCAAATATTGAGAGCCTCTGCTTCCCTGTTCTTATGGGCCTGTTGTAATGAAATGCTCAAAGCACATTCTGCACATCTTTTTTCAGAAGACTAGTGCCCACTGGACCTCTCTCTCTCTCTCTCCTCTCTCTCTCTCTCTCTCTCTCTCTCTCTCTCTCTCTCTCTCTCTCCCTCTCCCTGTGTGTGTGTGTGTTGTGTGTGTGTGTGTGTGTGTGTGTGTGTGTGTGTGTGTGTGTTTGACTGTTAAGGAGCATGGTAGCTTGCAGTGGAGAGAGAGAGAGAGAGAGAGAGAGAGAGAGAGAGAGAGAGAGAGAGAGAGATGCTCATGTATAATGCATTATACATGTATTACGGTTTTACTGTTTTTGAGTGTGTGGCTGCTTGAACTATTGAAGTATGCTATACCTGCTGTTAAATTTAGTAGTTTTTAAGCAAATAGGATTGGTATGATGGTCCTTATGACATTGATGATAATGATGACAACTGGTGTTGGGAAACAACAGATAAGGTACATTGTGATTTTGTTTTCATTTTTTCAAAATTGTTCGTGAGGGACATGCTGAAGAATGTGGTTCCACCTTTTTCTCCTTTTTATTTTTATTTTTAAGGACTAGAAAAATTCTTTTTCGGTCATTGGAAGAGGAGACGGAACATAGTGAAAAGGTGTACAAAGCCATCGCCAACTCATTTGTCAAGTTGATGCCTGCAGTGCAGCTCATGGAGCGGACAGTTATCAGCGCAAAACTGACCACAGAAGAGATGGTAAATTTTCTTAATAGCTGGTTTTTGTTTGTTTGTTGCTGTTTTGTTTTTTGACTTGGCTTTTGAAAAAACCATGTATAAAATGACTACAGTACCTAAAGGAAACTAAAAAAAAAAAAAGATAATGTATACAATGATTGCTAGCTTTTACAGATCACTTTATATGAAACCAGTCACAAAAAGAGCAAACTGCAAAGGGAAAAGTGAGCAAAGGAGAGAAATTGGGGGGGGGGGGGGGGGGGGGGGGGTTAGACCATGTTTATTTAGTGTGTCGGGAGATTGTGAACTTTGGGACTGTGTGTATAACATCTTCAATTATCCTGTGCTTGTGTTACGTATATGTGACTTGTTCATACTTTGAAGCAGAGATAGCTAATTCAAAAGTCGCAAAGATATTAATATTCATGATTATTTTTGTTGTTGTTGTTTATATTGAGGTGGAGAGATTAGGGAGGATAGAGGGTGATAGAGATGGGGCTGAGGGAGGGGAAAAATAGTCCTGCAAACAAGTAAAACAGTTCATGTGAAATAATGAATCTGCTGAGTTGACACTGATCTAAAGTAGATTGTGTGTGTGTGTGTGTGTGTGTGTGTGTGTGTGTGTGTGTGTGTGTGTGTGTGTGTGTGTGTGTGTATGAATGTACAATAAATGTTCTTGTCACAAACTGGAATGTTTTCTGGTCACACGACATAAAATGAACAAATGTCATCTTGGACACCATCTCTGTAGCAAAAAGTGCAGAAAAAACAGGAAATTGAAGGAGATTACGCAGCAGCTCGACTGCTGCTGATGACACTGAAGATGAAGCCATACTGGTTTAAAGCCTTCATGGAGGTGCTGGATGACAAGGACCTCAAACTGCAAGAGTTCAAGAAAAAGTTTATGGATGAGAAAGGTAAGTATCTTGTTGCTTAATAATTATCATAATGGTGGAGGAATCTGTTTCCTTAGCCATGTTTTCATCTGCTGCTTAGTTATTAAGCATGGATAATTGTTTAGTCAGTTGGTGAAATATTGCATAATCCAGGAGATACTGGAAAAGGCCATTTTGTAAAATGAACTTGTAACCATTGTCAGTGCTGACATGACTGACAAAACTTGGGTTAGTAACACTGTCAACACAAACCACAGTGCCCTTCTCTGTGCACATAGTGCATTGTAGCCACTGCTCAGACATTTCCTTTGGATATTCTTTTTTTTATGCGAAACTGCATAAAATCCTTTTCAGCACTGTCATTACTTCTAGAATAATGGTCAGGCTCAGTCTCTCCACCTGCTTCCACTACTGGCACAAGTTTTATAGCATACACAGCACTGATTACCTGTCTTCTGGGCATTTTCTCATTCAGACTTCTTTGCTGGCTATGACTTCTTAGATTTAAGTTAACTGATGAAATCATGCTATTTTTAGTATGCTATTCATGGTATGTGATGGAATGTTGTCATGAGACCAGTAGTGTGACAGTTACCTACTTTTTGTACTCCCAGTTCTTATAGAACAGGGAGTACTTTACAACGGAAATGAAGAAATGCTGTCTGTGTGTCTGTCTGTGTGTCCATCCGTGGTCAAAATGTGTTCCACTCCCTCCAGTCAAAACTACCGGGCCGATCTTTCTGAAAATTTGTAGGTATGTTCATTATGGGTCATGGATGATGCCCGATGTTTTATTTTACCAGATTAGCCATTACTAACGGCTATAATGGCCCATAATGCTTTTTCTTCCTTATAGAATATCTCAGAAAGTACTTGGCCGATCTTTCAAAAAAAATTGTAGGTATGTTCAGTATGAGTCACGGATGATGCCCGATGTTTCATTTTACCAGAATAGCCGTTACTAATGGCTATAATGGCCCCAAACTTTTTCTTCTGTTACTAACAGTTATAACAGCCCAAAACGGTTTTTCTTCTTTATCGACTATCTCAGAAAGTACTTGGCCGATCTTTCTGAAAATTTGTAGTCGTTATAGGTCACGGATGATACCCGATGTTTTATTTTACCAGAATAGCCATTACTAGTGGCTATAGCGGCCCATAATGATTTTTTTTCATTATGGAATATCCGGAAAGTACTTGGCTGATCTTTTTGAAAATTTGTAGGTATGTTCATTATAGGTCACGGATGATGCCCGATGTTTTTACCAGAATTTTACCAGAATAGCCATTACTAATGGCTATAACAGCCCAGAACGGTTTTTCCTCTGTTACTAACAGCTATAATGGCCCAAAACAGTTTTTCTTCTTTATGGAATATCTCAGAAAGTACTTGGTTGATCTTTCTGAAAATTTGTAAGTATGTTCATTATGGGTCACGGATGATGCCCGATGTTTTATTTTACCAGAATATCCATTACTAACAGCTATTACGGCCCAAAACAGTTTTTCTTCTTTATGGAATATCTCACACATATTCAAGATAAACTGGGAGTACGTTTATATGCTTTGCATCTTGTTTTTTATAATGAGATATTTGAATGAAGTCTGTTGTGGTTATCTTCATCAGTTGTGATTATCCATTGTTGTGTCATATGTCCTTTCTTTCTCCTTACCCAGCCAATTTGTAAGAGCTAAGGGCTTTACCGTTTGTGATTTGTCTTGTTGATGTATGTTTGAGTCACGTCCTTCTTTTCTTCCTTCTGCAATGGATTTGTTAGTGCACAGGGCTTTATTAACCTTTTCGCAACACGTTGTGCGATGGTGACAGCAACTCAGTTCACAACAAGCTGTTCCATGGTGACGGCAACGTTGCTATACTCCCTGGACATGCCGTGCCTCCGTGACGGCACAACTATAAAAAAAATCCCCTGTTCTCTCGTCTACAGTCTAAGGGATGCAGCTGCCCTAAATATTTAGAACAGGTTTCTAGCCACTGGAAGGGTAGGTTTACACGCACTAGTGGTGACCTTTGTGACCCCAGAGTAGTCCGAACAAAGAGACCCGTCTGGCACTGGGAATTTCTGCCAGAAGGCACGTGTGAAATTTCCTGCCTCGCCAACATACCAGGCAGAAGAAGAATGACATGGGGTGTTAGAACTGGTTCAGCAAAGTGGTTCAGTGGATGAGGGGGTAAAGGTGTACAAGTTTATCAAAAAGAATCTGAGCTTGATTTATTTGCTGTGTGTATTTAATAGTTTTATACGTCATATCATCAGAAGCCAAAACAGTGAAAAGTGTGTACAGTGTGCAATGATTTAATTTCCTTTAAAAAAAAATTTCACTTGGATTACACATATTGAATACCCCAGGCTTTCTCTGCATCTATTCAAAGTGAGAGTGAAATTTTATGCCCCTTTTCTTCCTCATTTGCTGTTGTCATACTAACCAAACAAACGTAAACAAGATTGTGTTCTCCTACGTTTTACATATGTTGTTTCCATAACTGTAGCATTGCTATTTTACCCAAAATGCATTTAAGTCTATGCTCATTGCAAAGTTCGCGTTTTAACTTTTTCGTTGATATATAACAATTGCTTGTTAGGTTTATATTAGGGGACATAAAGTAAAATCAAAAAGTGTGAAAATCATGCGTCTGCAACGTTGTACGCATGTGCGGTGCACGCGTCTGCAGGGAAGTGATGTTGCTCTTCCGCGCTCGTCGTGAAAGTATTAAGATTAAGAGCAGATAATTATACATGATGATGATGGTAACATGTCAGATTCAGTGCCTATGGATTTACAGAGCCTCATTTGCCAGTTGTATGTCTGTCCAGCCAAGGTGGATGAAGAATGGATCAAAACGCACCTTGCAGCAAGCCACACTGTTGTCTGCAATCCTAGTAGAAGCTTGGAGGATCCTGGTCCACCTACCCAGAGCAGTGAGGAAACTGGAGGCAGGGCACTGCGTGCTGGGGCCATGGATATAGACTGTCCCTCTGGGGGAGGTGAGTTTGCCTTTAACACTTAACTTTCACTATGTACATGTCTAGAAGGACACAACATAAAGAGTCAAAATGATTTGCAGCTCTACAGATGGTTGTGTATGTGGGAGTGGGTGATGGAAGAACTAGCCAAAAAATAACCAATACCTGGGTTACAAATGTAACCCATGTTAAACAGCATAGACATTGAACAACTTGATGCACATTTTCAGGTATTGTATATTTGAACAGAAGCAGAGAGAATTTGGCCATCGCTTCAGCCACACCTGTCTTTTGTTATTTATTTTTGCTACCTGGCTGATTTTATGTTTGAAAACAAGTCATTAGAAGGAGACTTGGCAATGATTTTCCATGTAATGAAAAAGGTTCTCAGATTTTTTTTAGTTTTCATTGTTGAAAATTTACTCTCTGTCTGGGGCCAGCAAAGAAATTCTAAGGCACGACTTTGAGAATGTAGGGGTTGAAATTTGTGGTCTGTAAGAACTGATCTGGGAAGTCTGTGATGAATACAAAGAAGGTAATGCACTACAACATTTTAACTGTCAAAATGATTTGCTCTGTTGGCATAAGACTTAGTTTTGGCAGACGCACCAGTGTGATTTAGTTCATAGGTAGACCAGTTAAAGGTATTGTACTGACTGGTTAAAGAAATTGCACTGATCGGACAGTTCCAATTCCAACAAATCATTGTACTGAATCAAAATCGACAGTCATGTTAATTGCCAAGCCAGTTGATGACATTTTCACGGCAATTCACAAAAATATAAAAAAAAATTGACCAGTCCAACTTTTTTTGCGTTCCTTACTCAAAGCTTTGTTGGTCTGCATTTTCACTACTCAATCATCATAAAATTCAAAAGTCAGGAGATTGTAAAATCAGAAGTTTTTCTACTCATGGAGTTGGATTCATCAGTGTCAGTGTCACAGAGTGGAGTGAGGGGTGCTTGGAAATAAATTTGTTAAAGCTGTCTCTTGGATGTCTGAAGGCGTGCAAGTTGTTTGAATATTTTTATCAAATCTTTCTTTCACTCACTCACACCACCCTATAACATAACAGCACGAACAGGAATTTAGCAAGGAGTGTACATTTAATAAACAATGAGATGGAAATGATTTTTTTTTTTGTAGCACATGAACAACATCAACATGTAATTATAAACTAATTTGATTATAACATGTGTGTACACTCACACTTCCTGTTAGGCTAGAAAATAATTCATAGCTTCGCTCATGACACAATACAATAATAAGGGGGAAACAATCCATAGCATCACTCATGACACAGTATGATAACAACAACAACAACAAAAAGGATTTCTAACTTTCTCAAAGAAAATTATAATCTGAGTCTTTTGAGATATGAATCAAGTCTTGCCAGAATTCACATCACTGGTCAGGTGTGTTGCTGTCCAAGCTAGGGTAGGCTTGCACACACACATAGGAAAAAAAAATCACTCTGACCTCAAGTTCTGATATGCTGAAGGCAGTCCTCACGATACTACTTCTGAGACTGGGCACAGAAGGCAAAAGCCGGTCCCACACCTGCGACTGGGCACAGGGGAAGATAGCTGGTCCCACACCTGCGACTGGGCACAGGGGAAGATAGCTGGTTCCACACCTGCGACTGGGCACAGGGGAAGATAGCTGGTCCCACACCTGCGACTGGGCACAGGGGAAGATAGTTGGTCCCACACCTGCGACTGGGCGCAGGGGGAACTAAGTCGAACAGTTGAGCATGGGTCAGTCGTCCGAAAGGAAGACACCAGGGAGACACGGCAGCTCAGGAGGTAGGCAGGCCTACTGGCTATCGGAGACGAAGGCCACTGGGGGAGAAAAGGCAAGTCCTGGCCTCCAAGAAGGCTGCCATACCACAAGAAGGACTGCTCAGGTACTCCCACCAGAGCACACACAGTCAGCCAGACCAGCACCCCAGACGAAAAATCCTTACAAAGTGAACAACACCATAAATACTCAATCTACCAACTGTTCAACATGCTGATGAAAATAACCGGATGTAAAACACCATCATGCTCCTGCAAAATAACACCGCCATCCATCTGCTTTCTTAACAGGCACAATGGGAGAACTATAAGGAGACGGACTAATAGGTTTGCTATCAGAGAGCGAGATCTCATGAAAAATTCCGGCTTTAACACATCCAGGATTGTCTGCAAACAAAACAGAAAAATTATGACACATAGCTTTCAACTTTTGTCTTTGCATATCAGATAATTTCTCATCAAAGTGAATATCATGAATAGTCTCTTTAGAAGGAACAAGTGGGACAGTGGGGATATTCATCTCATTGATCACAGACACTGCTATCACATGTTCATCACTCTTGGAGAAACAGTCAAATCCTTGTAATGAAGTACACAATGAACAGTCTATCTGTTTTGAATCACCATGTAGAGTATGAGAAAAACAGTTCGTCTGTTCGGAATTACACTTTTTCACAACAGTGGCACCATCTGGAAAATGAGCATCCACTACATCAGGTGGAGCAGAATCTTCATCAGTAGTAGCAACAGTTGACACATTGTACACATTTCTGTGAAAATGTAAGTTAACACAACATGCAGAATGCACAGGAAGTTTTACATTGCAAGACTGATCACATGCATGTCTTTTACATTTATGCTTCCTACTCTTTTGACACACATCACAAGCCTGAATATATTGACGGACATCCACTTAATACCTAGGCCAATAGAAATGAAATAACATGCGATGTGTGTTCTCACAAAACCACCACGTCCACTAGCAGTGGAAACATGAGCAGCGTGCAAAACGTTTGTATGAAGAGGTTTTGGTACACACAGTTGTTTCTGTACTGTGTCAAATTTACCAAGTGAATAGCGGTAAAGAACACCATTGTCCAGGAAAAACATGGGTTTATGTTTACGCACCAAAGTTTTTCTAAGTGATTCACAGTTAGGAACATTTTAAGCCTGGCGGTAAATAGGTGACAAAGTAACATCTGATGCTTGCATGTTTACAATGTCCAGATGGGACACATAAAAAATGTCAGTCTGATGGCAAAGCATCAACCTGTTGGTGGGTCTGTTTACCCTTCGATTGACCTGAATGTCTCTGACATGGGTGGAGGGGTTTTCAAAGGGGGCTTAGCAGAACCCTCAAGTTTAGTTTGTTGCCTGGTCATGACTGATGCAATCTGATCAGCCCAAACCTGGTCAGATTCATTCTTGACCTCAGGCAAATTGCCAAGTATTAAATCTGCCACTGGGTTATCAATAACACAACATTCCAGCAAACCAGTGTAAAAAGGTGAGCATACAGGCACAATAGCAAGTGGGAATGTCTCAATCTTGCCACCAAAATTCATACACTATTGACAGTGACCATTGTACTGTTCAGATGTAATCAATAATTTTTTCACACCAGCAGTAGTACAACCAGTATTTCTCAAAACAGTGCAACCAGTATTTCTCAATTCACGCAACCGTTATACAGTAACAAACTGTTCAAAGTAACACATTTTTCTGTATCAGGAGAAATCAAAACTTTGCATGTCAAGGCGTATTGATGGGGCTGAAGATTTGAGGGTGACGTGCAGTGTGGACTGATATGACCAACACCACCACAAGGTCTACAAATAAGACTTTGTTCTGGGACTTGTGTAGGTCTTTGACCCCTACCTCTACCTGACTGTGGGAAAGATCTCACATGTTGTTGCTGCTTCTCTTGAGACTGAGTCCCTGAATTTGTAGAACGAGCCTGGTAAAACTGGTTTCCCTGATAAGCAGGTCCCTGACTGATAGAGTTACCTCGCCCTGAACCTCTGTGTCTAGGAGAGCGATTTAACTGGCCTCTACTGTACCTGAAGTTACTGGTCTGCCGATTCTGACCATGAGTCCCTGACTGTTGAGTTTGTTCACACCCAACAGTATGAGCAACTGCATCTGACTGTCTAGCTAACAACTTGTTTAGGTGAGCCTCTCTGTAGAGTTCAGTTGCAGCACACATCTGTTCTGCTGAATCAAAAGTTCTTTCTTTAAGAAAAACCTGCAAGTCTTTGGACACAGACTGTAAAATCTGCTCTCTGATTAAAAGATCATGAAGTGCTCCAAAAGTCTTGTCTATCCCTGACAGTTAAATCCACCTGTTCAATAAATGGGTAAATCTGGTCAAAAAAGCATGAACATTCTCTCCTTGTTCAGGCTTCACACTTCTAAATCTTTCTCTGAAACATTCAGAGGTAGCCATGAGCTTTTTCAACAAATGTTGCTTCAAGTTCTCATAAGTCAAAGTATCACTGGCACAGAGAGAATGGTAAAAACTCAATGCAACTCCTTGTAACACACTAGCTAAGTGGAGTTGCCATTGTTCCTTTTTCCATCCCAACATGTTAGCATGAGCTTCAAATCTATACAAAAAAGCATCAATATCATCCTTGGCTTCATTGAACATGGGCATGGGTGCCACTTTTCTGTCTGGGTGACTGAAATCCGTTTTCTCGGCAAGGCCCCAGACGGAAATTCCGTTTTTCAGGTTTTGTTATTCAAAAAAAAAGAAAAAAAAAACTTTTTTTTAAAAAACAGTTGAATTGTGATGAGGCCCATAGTCGGTCCATGTTGTAGTAAGGCCCTTTGGTGCTTATTTGCCTACATACCTGTGCTAAAGTACATACCTCCAATGTGGCATATGTTTTTGCGGAGACAAAAATGTTTTTTGTATTGGGTCTGTTTTGTGTTGAATTTTCTCAAGGGCATGGTCCAGTGAAAATAAACTGTCTTGGGCCATGGAGCGTGTAGCTGGCCCCATGGTTGTAGGTCCTGGTGCCGCACTGCATGGAATCAATTAGAAAGCTTCAGCCATGCCAGTGCCAAAGCTAATTTCTGTAAGTAGCCATAGCTGGCATGTTAGGCGCCAGCCACAGTCCATGTGTTGAGTGCCGGGTACATGTTTGGTGGATGTCTTGGGTGGAACAAAGAGAAAGAAGGTCGGCGGAAGAGTCACAACACACAGACGTTGCTATGCTGATTAGCCAGCTTTCCCAGCTGGCCCAGGACACACACACACACACACACACACACACACACACACTAATCACAGGCACTTGCACACATCCATTGTCCACAGGTAAGACAGGTGGGGAAGGGAGGAGATGGGGTCCATGTTGGAGATGTGGAAAGTTGCTGGCTGAAGATCACAAGATACCAGCAATGCCACAGGCCCTGTGTTGAATCTGGTACTGGTTACTGGGCTGAGACAATGGGATGTAGTCAGCTCTTGAACTAAGTGGCCAGCTGAACACTGACACTGATCTTGGGTCACAGCATGGTGTCAGGGCTTAGCAACCACCATGTGTGAGCTTAGGATTAAGATAGGACATGGCAGCATGGGTGTGCTGAGGCACCACAAGGGTTTTTGCTCATTTGCATAACAAAACTTATTATTTCTTTATGCCTTGAGAATGCACACGTCTTCAGTCGTGAAAATCACCTGACATATTGTCACCCAAAAAATCAGCGTTTGGTTAATTCACAGTACACCTGAATAAACAAACTAGAAGCAGACTGAGAGCTGATCACTTGCTTCCGCACACGACGACGTACGGAGAGAGAAAGTGATTTATTCTCTAAGAGAGAGAGAGAGAGAAGGAAATTTCTTGTAACAAGTTGTACAAAACAGTATAACTGACAGTTGGTTGGTTTGCTTAGAGAGATGATATTTGGTTCCTGAGGAGCATAATGATGATAAGCAGATCTAGTTGCAAAGTGAGACGACTGCAGGCGGAAATCTAAACAAATATTAAATAAATAAATGTTAGTGAACCGCCAAGAGAAATGTGGACAAACGAGTCACAAGACAAAACACGACGCGTTTCAACCTCTTAGGTCTTCTTCAGGCAAGACACAAACAAATAATACAACGGAAATGAATGAATTTGGTACTCAGCTTCCATCTCTTCAGCGCAAGGTAGGCAGGTTAAAGAAAACATAAATGAAACCAATAAGAAGATGAGTATTACAGTAAGTACCATGCACCTACAAACAAGGGTGCTTATTGACACACACACAAACACACACACACACACAAACACACCACACGGTCCCACACACACTCACAACAATGGACACAGCAGCATGTGCACACACACACACAGGCACGCATGCATGTGCGCGCACACACTCACACACACACACACACACACACACACACACACACACACACACACACACACACACAGAGTCACATACACACATGCACACACACACACACACACACACACACACACACACACATTAGTCGCAGAGCCAATGTGATGGGATGTGACGAGAGTTGGGAGTGGGTTGGTGGGTTCCCTAGGCGAAGGACTTGGAATATTTTCTCTGTGAGAATTATGTTAAAATTTCACCTGCATGCTCTCTCTTACTAGTGGTGGAAGGAGCAACTTTCTAGTACTTGTCATCGAAGGAAATTTTTATTTTTCCCGGGACTGTTAAAGCACTCAATAGTGGTTCAGGGATAGGTTTCCTTAGGCTTGTACTCTTAAAAGTACTTGTAGCTCCGAGAGACAGAATTAGAGAGAAGTTCAAACATTCAACACTGAATGAACAACAAAGAACTGACACAAGTTATGTGCAATTTCACACGTCAACTTTACTAGCTTACTCATGGGTAAGTAGTTAAAGATATTTTACAATAGGCATATCTGTCCTATAGGCAGAGTTTTGGTTCACACTGTTTCATCAGTTAACTGAGGGAAAGTTCTGAATGACTTTTTTGACTTAGTCCTCTTCGCTCATTGAGAAGCATAGGGCTTCAACAGCAAGCTTCCACCTCCCTCTGTCCCTGGCATAGGTCTTGATCTCCCCCAAGGTCAGGCTGGAGGCTTTCAGCTCGTTTAGCAAGCTCCTCCTCCAGGTCTGCTTTGGGCGCCCTCGCCTCCTGTTGCCCCGCGGGTTCCACTCGAGCGCCCGCCTGGTGATGTTAGAGGGCTCCTTCTGCAGTGTGTTGCTGGCCCATTGCCACTTTCTCTTCCTGACCTGGACGTCCATTGGCTGTTGGTTTTACCTCATCCACAGGTCAGTGTTTGGCATTCTTTCGAACCATCGCAAGTGGAGGATTTGCCGGAGACATTTATTGATGAAGGTTTGGATATTCGTGGAGGTGTTGGTGGTGACTCACAAAGTCACTGACCCATACAGTAGCACTGATTTTATGTTGGAATTGAATATTCTGAGTTTAGTGTTGATGGAGATGATAGCAGAGCTCCATACGGGTCTCAGGATGGCAAAGGCTTGTCGCACTTTCTTCACTCTTGCTTTGATGTCTTCATCTGTGCTTCCAGACCGGCTGATCTTGCTGCCCAGGTACACAAACTCACTGACATCTTCTATCGCCTTTCCCGTGATGGTGATTGGGGCTTCTTGTTTGTTGTTAGTGTGGAAGTTCTGAACGAGTTGACTTAAATTGAAGTCCACTTGGAATAACAGCCTCAACTGATATTGGAGAGGATAGTTGATCTCTCTCTTGTGGCTGGTGACTAATCCTGTGGTGTAGACTGGTTGCTGTAGTGCTGGGCTGTGGTGTGTCTTCACAACCTGTCTTGCCCAGGGATATGTAGCATAGCCACGGTATGTAGCGTAACCACGGTCCCAGTCTGTGATAAAGAGAACCTGGTCTGTAGTTAAGTAGCTGAAAGTCTGGCTTGTTGAGTTCACACATGTATCTGCCTTCTACCTTTCAGAAGAGGTGTGAGAACTCAGCAAAAAAAGGATTTGATGAGTATAATTGTTTTGCTATAATTATCAATCTCCGCTTTTGTTTAGAGGTTGAGTGAAGTTTACAAAAGGGTAGGAGACAGTAATACAATGCTAAACAATTTTAGTCAAATGACTCTTCAATGTTTCTTATGAATTAAATTACATTAACTTGGAATACACTTAGCTCAAGTACACATGTGCTGTAGACTTAAAGTCATACACTACAAAGCATTCTAACAATCACCAGTATGCATAAATCAACTTAGCAGTTTTCACCTAGTACAGGCATACTGTCATTTTTAATCAGAGGGTATCAGTCAGTAATCATCTTGACAGATAGAACTGCAAACTGGCAAAAGTCAAACTGTACACAAAGAATAGTGGTCAGATTGTTAACAAAGAATCTTAACCACATGGTTATAGCTTTTACCACATGGAGGCAAGCAAACTACCACAACAGAATACTCATTCATCATTGTGATAAATGTCACCACGTATTGGCACAAAGTGACACTGCTAAACCACATGGCATACATATAATCAATACATAGATTCAAAATGTAAAAATATATTTTCAACTTACATTTCTGGGAGAATAAATTACTCAGACCGGGTTAGTGTGGAAGAGACAACCGTGCTTCCTCTCTGGTTTTCTCCTGGTGTCTGTCTTGTTACTTAGTTCTGATCTATAGCTGGTCTTGAGGAATCAGTGAAGGTGCGACACTATGTGTCTTCTATTTGTATGCTAAACTGTCAAATCAGGTTTCAGATCTGGCTGACAGGGTGTCACTGAAGACACGGAAAGGGAGAGGGGGGAGGGTTTTGTTCTTCCCACTACTCACCAGGGATTGGACTAATTGCGAACGTTTGAACTACACCTGTGCCTTGGCACCTAGATCAACGTATGATAATTCACAAAGCGTGGCAGAACGCATGCAAAGTATCCAAGCGCTGGTTAGCACACTTGCATCATCTGCCAGCTGTGCGCCCCGCACATGACGGTCAGCGCATGACAGTCAGTGTGCGGACGGGGGATATGGTGGGAAAGAAGGGGTAGTAGGGAAGGAGGGAGGTGAGCGAGAAGAGGGCCCTGCGTCTTTGTGTTAAGTGAGGTGGGAAGGGGAGTGACGAGAAGAGGGCCCTGCATCTTTGTGTTAAGTGAGGTGGGAAGGGGAGTGACGAGAAGAGGGCCCTGCGTCTTTGTGTTAAGTGAGGTGGGAAGGGGAGTGACGAGAAGAGGGCCCTGCGTCTTTGTGTTAAGTGAGGTGGGAAGGGGAGTGACGAGAAGAGGGCCCTGCATCTTTGTGTTAAGTGAGGTGGGAAGGGGAAGTGACGAGAAGAGGGCCCTGCATCTTTGTGTTAAGTGAGGTGGGAAGGGGAGTGACGGGCAATGTATTCTGAAACTGACGTAAACTTATTCTGCAACAGAGGTTGCGAAGTCAGGCTGTCTGCTGGTTTCAAAGAGAGTTTCCGATCGACAGCGGGGAGAGGGAGGGGGGGAGGGGGGGTGGGGGGTGGGAAGACGGGTGACATCGTTACGATGTGCCGTAAACTGGTCATGTGATACTTTCTCGCTACATCAGGGAGAAAAGGCGGGGGGGGGGGGGGGGGGGGGGGGGGGGGGGGGGGGGGGGGGGGGGGGGGGGGGGGTTGAGAGGGGAGAGTTGGCATAGATTAGAAATCTATACTGCCGTGTGTGAGACAGATGGGACAGAGAAGGGGGGGGGGGGGGGATGGCGCCTGTGTTTGTACAAGTGGTACAAGAGGGTGGCTGCTTGGGACCAATTGGGTGGACTTGTCAAGTGACTGGTCACATGGGCAAGGAAAGGGGAAGAAAGAACTGCTGTTGATAAGTGAAGAGGGTTGTTTTAAGAGATGCCTTGAAGGAAGGCAGAGAGTTTGAACTATGCAAAGATATTGGGAGTTTGTTCCAAGAAACTGGACCCTGAAAAGAAAACGAACGATCACCATAGGTTTTAGTTCGAAACTGATGGATTTTGAGCAGAGTGTTCTCGGTAGAAGAACGTAACTGCCTAGAAGGAACATAGAGTTGAAGGAGATCAGAAAGGTGGGAAAGAGCTAAGCCATTATGATAATAATGATGATAATGATTATTTATGGCGCTTAATCTTACATCGTAAGCCCTAAGCGCTTACAAATATACAAAAAAGGTTAAAGAAAACATAAATAAAACCAATAAGAAGATAAAATTGCAATAAGTACCATACACCTACAAACAAGGGTGCATATTGACACACACCCATGCACACACACACACACACACATACATACACACTCAACACGCGATCCCACACACACTCTCTCACAACAACGGACACAACAGCACACATGCACGCACGCACTCACACACACACACACACACACACACACACACACACACACACACACACACAGTCACACACACTCACGCACACATGCACACACACATACACACACACACACACACAAACAACTAGTTGCAGAATCAATCTGATGGGCAAGGGAAACGGAAGAAAGAATCGCTATTTATTGGTGAAGTGGGTTGTTTTAAGAGAAGCTTGAAGGAAGACAGAGAGTTTGAACTATGCAAAGATATTGGGAGTTTGTTCCAAGAAACCGGACCCTGATAAGAAAAAGAACGATCGCCATAGGTTTTAGTTTGAAATTGAGGGATTTTAAGCAGAGTGTTGTCAATAGAAGGATGCAACTGCGTAGAAGGAACATAGAGATGAAGGAGATCAGAAAGGTAGGAAGGAGCTAAGCCATTCAAAGATTAAAAGCAGAGTAAGAACAGTTTATAGTCTATTCGTTTTTCGACCGGCAGCCAGTGAAGAGAAAAAAGTAAGGGAGTGACATGAGAAGATCTGCGTTGTCCAAGAATCAAATGAGCACCATTGTTTTGTACTTTCTGGAGACGACTGAGAAGATTCTGTGGACAGCCAGCCAGAAGAGAATTACAGCAGTCAAATCTTGATAGAATGAAGGCAGAAACAAAGGTTTTTGTGGCATCAACAGAGAGAAGATGTCGCACAGAACCAATGCGGCGAAGCTCAAAGTAACAGACAGGGCAGACTGTGGAAACATGTTGCTGGAAGGTAAGTGCTGAGTTAAGGGTAACACCTAAATTCTGTGCAGATGAAGATGTCTGAATAAGGCAATTTTCCAATTTGATAGAGTTTGGGATACAGTCAGATTAAAGAAGTCGTTTGGGTGCAAAGAACATCATTTCAGTTTTTTTCATTGTTGAGCCGAAGTTTGTTAACTGTCATCCAAGATTTTATGTCCATGATACACGAATGTGTGTGTTGGATTGCAGAAGGCAGCTGAGAGATATCGCTGGATATGTAAATTTGATTGACGTCTGAAAAGCAGTGATAGACAGGCTGTGATGGGCAACAGTGTCAGAGATAGGATGGGTGTAGAGTATGAAAAGGAGGGGGCCCAAGACGGATCCCTGGGGAAGACTGGAGAATGGCTGGTTGAGAGGAGAAACCATTTACAGAGACAAGCTGAGTTCGATAAGATAGATAAGACTGAAACCATGAGAGTGCTTTATAAGAAATACTAAAAGTGTCGTGCAGATGAGACAAAGGAATTGAGTGATCAATGGTGTCAAAAGCAAAAGATAAGTCAAGAAGAGAGAGTAGAGGTACTTGATTATCATTGAGGGCCAAAAAGAGATCGTTCACAATTTTTAGGAGAGCAGTTTCTGTACTGTGGCCAGAGTGGTAAGCAGACTGTGAAGGGTAGAGGAGGTTGTTGCAGTGTAGGTGATTGCGAAGCTGAAGAAGGACAATCTGTTCAATGAATTTAGAAAGAAAGGGTAAATTAGACACAGGTCTGTAGTTTTTAAGATTATCAGCATGAAGGGAGGGTTTTTTTAAGTAAAGGTTTAACCACAGCAGTTTTGAATACGAAAGGAAAACAGGCTGAGCTTAGGGATTCATTCACAATTGCGGTCATATATGGCACCAAATCATCAATGACAAGAGACAACAGACGAGATGGTAGTGGATCTAAAACACATGTCTTGATGGGAATTTTCATGATCACTTCTTTACCATCAGAATCAGACACAGGTTCAGAGGCAGACATCAGAGAGCCACAGAATGAATCATGGTGAAAGTCAGGGGCTGGCACAGCTTGGGAGTCAAGGTAGGAACAAATGGTTCTTATTTTCTCAACAAAAAAGTCACAGAATTTCTGGGGTAACGCAGACTGGGGAGCTGATGAGGGGCGTAAAGAAAATTTGGTTCTGCCCAATATGATGTCTGTCACTTTTAACAGTTGCTTGGATGTAGTGCATGCGAGGATTTGTGCATTGTAGAATGTGGTCTTTGCTTGTTGTACAATTATGTTGATGATTTTGTTTGCAAGTTGTAATGTTTGTTTGGGGGTTCCACTGCTGGAAACCAACAGGAGGGCGGATGAGTAGACACCTTGGGTTGGGTCGATGGGGCATAGTGATCCAAGACGTCATTTGCATGTTGAACATCTCAGCTGCAGGAGAGGTCATGGACTGAAGACTGGACACCAGGTCAGCTCTGAAGGCTTCCAGGTCGATGGCAGTGATGTTGCGGGCCTCAACATACCGAGGAAGGGAACGAGGAAGGGGGATATGCAGCTTGGACAGGATGGAGTAGAGGTCGAAGTGAGGGTCAAACTGGTGGAGACAGACTCTACAGTGTCATCAGCAAGGTGGACAATCCAATCATGGATGTGGCCAGATTTGTGGGTTGGAGAGGTTACAGACTGCTTTAGACCAAAATTCTCAAAAAATATTCATTAATCTAAAGGTATAGGAGATAGAAGGGTTGGCCCAGTGGAAATTGAAATCACCAAGGAGTAGGGAATGGCCTTTGAAGGAATTCATATATTCAAATAAATCAGGAAGTTCATCAAGAGCCTTTCAATTGGTTTTTCTTGCTGGGTAGTGGGCAATACAAGCAGAAAATGTGGAGGGAGGATTGGAGTAGAGTGATGGTGAGGTGTACCAGTTCAAAAGTATAGTTGTGGAGATAGATGGGGAGAGAATGTTGGAAACAACAAATGCAATGCTGCCACCGTGTGAAGGCCGTGGGAAGCTGACAGTGGAGTAGCCAGGAAGAGACAAATCAGTGCATTTGGCTTCATCGCCGCAAGGCGACAGCCACGACTCAGTAATGCAAATAACATTGACATCATTGTCAATGACAAAATCATTGATTGCTGTTCTTTTTTCTTTAGCATCAACACTCTGCGCATTAAACAACGCCAACGTCAGTCTGGAGTCGCGATCAGCAGCAGTATGGGACTTGTGAAGGGGTACGGTGATCAGGTTGGAGGCGACAACAGCACGGGGTGGAGGGGGGTTAACAGGATGGGAACATTGGGGGCGGCTGATGATGGAGATCTTGTGTTGTTTTCTTCACCCCGCTCTGCAGCCTCGAACATGCGGCAGACTGACGCCTTATCGCAAACGCCACAGTCTCAAGTTCAAGGTGGGATCGGGGGTCGAAGGGCAGATGGACAATAGTTGATCACGGGTGTAGGTAAGGCATGGGGTTTGGGGGGTTGGGATGCAGTCACAGTTGACATAGGCAGAAGGGGGAAAATAGGGAAAAGGAGGGGAAGAAGGTGTGTTGGTGCCCATATGGTCGCCGGCCCATAAAGTTGCCGGCGACCATATGGGCAGGGATGTTGGTGCCCATACGGTCGCCGGCCCATATAGTCGCCGGTGACCATATGGGCAGGGACTTCGGTGCCTGTACGGTCGCCGGCCCATAAAGTCGCTGGCGACCATACGAGAAGGACTTCGATGCCCGTAAAGTCGTCCCCTGCCATAAAGTCGCCAATAACAAGATTGTTATGATTTGTTATGACTTATTAGTGCAAGAAATGACCTTCAGCAAGCTGTTTGAGAACAGCAGCCTTTTCATCACTCGTTTCATGAAGATAGGGCACAAATCGCGTTCTTTCGTCGTCCATCTTGCTCTTGCTAAAATCAAAAAGAATCACTGTACAGAAAGGGTCATGTGCTGCGGCACGAAGTGTCGCACCTGCACAAAGTGTCGTAATGCGACACTTTTGTTCTGTTTCACTCCCCTCCCCAGCACAAAGTGTCGCACACACAAAATTTGACTTGCGACAGTTTGATCAGCCTTACCAGCACAAAGTGTCGCAAGCACAAAATATTGCAATGGCGCTATTCTGTACATGTATTGAGTGAGCAAGTGAGTGAAGGTAGGTGAAGAGAGATACAGTGAAGGTCAGACAGACAGACAGAACAGACAGATCTCTCTCTCTCTCTCTCTCTCTCTCTCTCTCTCTCACTCTCTCTCTCTATATATATATGTGTGTGTGTGTGTGTGTGTGTGTGTGGATAGATAGAGAGATAAATACATTTCCAAAACAAAAGAACAAGGACAACAAGCTGTTGTGGTTATAATTGAAATGTTCGGCTTTATTCGCCTTCATCAGCAATTGACCGCCACACTGAGTGCCAGCAGGTATGGTAGTGAGGGAAGAGACATAATTATACGTATATATATATGTATGTATGTGTGTGTGTGTGTGTGTGTGTGTGTGTGTGTGTGTGTGTGTGTTGACTTTACTGTCATCATATTTATTTCTTCTTTTTTTTTTAGTTACATCACTCAGTCGTATATTTCAGAGAGAATGAGAGAGAGAGAGAGAGCCGGGGAAGCAGTTCTCTTCTCCTATCTTCGTTTGGTATTGTTTTGCATTCTTTACATGGGATATTTTGTCTCTTGGTGGTGGATTTGATACATTGAAAAGTGTTGGTACTGCACTCTAAATCAGTCAACAGTTTTTGCGGGTGTGGTTCATGAATTGATTGGCTTCAGAATGCTCAGAACAAATAGAGCAGTTTGCATGAAGGTACGCAGCTGATCTTCACGCCTACAGTTCTGAACCCATTTCTTGCATCTGTAGAAAACACAAAAAGAATGGTGAAACTCAGCCTCTGTCCTTCGCCCACTTGTACTGAATTTGGCACGCAGACAGCTTCGATTTCTTTTAACTCTGCTTTGAGCATCTTCTTCTAGTAATTCTTTTAGAAGAGAATGGTATGCACCAAACGTTTCCCACCTTGCGATTCATGGTCTCACCCAGCATCTTCGATTTTTTTTAATTCTTCAATTGTACGCAAGTGATCAAAATGATTAAAATAGCGCAAACTAAAAATTCTTCTTCATAGCCCATGTTCAGAGAGTACTGAGCGCTGCGGCCTGTCCAGCAGCTGTGCAGAGGCTTGCCGGCTGGACTGGAGGAAGCCAACGGGGGATGTTGTTTAGATTTCCGTCAACAAACCGTCACTGCTGTGTCAAACAACCGCATTCCACTCACAGGAGAAGGTTTTCCAGCGTATAGTAGTGTGTCGCCAGTTTTCAGTGAGCGGTCTGTTGTTTACCAAATGCGCACGTGCGCCATGTGCTCTCCTCCAGTGGCACGTGATCCTACTTCAATGCTTGTTGTAAGGCAAACTAATCGTAGGTGGTTGTTGTATTTGATTGTTTCTGATTTGTTGCACGTTATGTGTATCAGTAATATAGAAAAGTAATTGATAATGAACAAAAAAGGGTATGTTTGGTCACATTTATTGAATAGTGCTTTCTACTGCTTCTATTATGCACTGCACATCTACAAAACTACTGTTATCATCACATAGAAGTTGATCGATGATTAAAACAAGAAATAAAACGAAAAAAAAAACAAAAAAAAACGGAAAAACGTTTAGTCTGCATTACAACTGTTTACATCATCAATAATTTTTAGTAGTAGACTACTACTACTACCAGTACAACTGCACATATTTTTTTCCTGCTTTTGGTTGTTTCTGATTTGTTACATGCTGCTCTACCATTCATGTACAAAAGAAAGGGATAATGAATTGAAAAGGGTATGTTTGGTGACATTTATTTATGTACTTATGTGTATGAAACTACTTTTACCGCCACAAAGAAACCAACGTACAATCAAAACAATACATGAAACGAACACACACACACACACACACACACACACTCACACACACACACACACACACACACACACACACAAGCGCGCGCGCGCGTTTACTAAGTATTAGAACTATTTGAAACAGCAATAATTTCTCTTTTAATATTATTTGTAAAACCAACTACAAGTGCTGCTATAACATTTTCCTTCAACTTGGTCTTCCTCTGCTACTGCTACTTCGTTCTCAGCTTTTAGACCATTCCGTCGTTTTGACCTTCACTGTTTATCAGTCGATGATGAACCCAAGATATACCCTGGGAACACCACAAAGTGTACGACCATCTGGCCGAAATGCTCAAACTCAGCCAGTGTGTGGGTCGTGCACATTATGTCCCTTGCACAATAAGGGGCTTTCCCGGCACAAACTGTCGCATGTTCCAAAGTACAACACTTTGTGCAGATCTTCTCAGCACAAAGTGTCCCACTTTTGCACAAAGTGTCTCATGCGACACTGTGCAGTTGCGACACTTTGTGCCGCAACAGTCATGCCATTGGTCCCAAGGTCCGTTGGTCCCAAAGTCCATTGGTCCCAAGGTCAATAAATCTGTGTAATATACAGTAGCACGTGGCTATCTTGAAAACACAAGAGAGAGAGAGAGGGAGAGAGAGAGAGAGAGAGACAGAGAGAGAGAGAGAGAGGGAGAGAGAGAGAGAGAGACAGACAGATAGAGACAGAGGGAAGCATATTGACACTTTAGCTATAAGAAGAAATGCATAGTTGGTCTACTATTGATTGAGTGGCTTTCAAAACAAATTCCTTGAATAAATGACTTATTTGAATATGCGTTACGTGTGTGTATATGTGCGCGCGCGCGTGTATGTGTGTGTGTGTGTGTGTTCTACATCCCCGAATTGTTATCTCTACCAGTCTTGTCACCTGAAGTTAGCAGTGAATTAACCCGTGTTTTCAAAGTAAAATCCTGAGGAAAAAATTGGTCTTGATGTGTTCTGGGGGAAAACCGAACCGCCACCACTACATCTCTCTTCCCCTCTATTTTCCTTGCCCCATCCCAAGCCATCCACAGTCGCACGCGTGTGTGTAAAAGCGTTCATACTGTTCTTCGAGAGGAAGTTTGGTCGACGAGGGTAAATGACGTGATGACAGACGGGCAAAGGTTAGACAAACTCGGCGCGAGTAACAATGGTAGAAGAACAAATAGCTTGGAGCTTGAGAGAGAGAGAGAGAGAGAGAGAGAGAGAGAGAGAGAGAATTTTTCTAGTGGAATAATATAATAAATAAAATCAACGGAAAACTTACCACCTCCTCCGACTTCTTTGCAATGTTTGTCCATGCTGCAGCAGTCATATCTCTGTTGAAATGGTTTCTATCAGACTTGTCCCAAAGAAACAGTCGATTTCCGACTGCAGCAATCATGAATTATTTGTCGTCGTCCATCTTGAGGTATACCAATGAAACGAAACACATGCGAACGTGCACACACGCGCACGCGCGCGCACACACACACACACACACACACACACACACACACACACACACACACACACAGAAGCACTATCATATTACAGGTCATATATTTACTAAGTCTCCCTCTCCTCCCCCCCCCCCCCAACACACACACACACTCACACACACACGAGAGAGAGAGAGAGAGAGAGAGAGAGAGAGAGAGAAGCACTTCATGTTACAGGTCATATATTTACTAGATCTAAGTCGTTCACGTCTGTATTTTCACTGCAGAAAATATCTACACTCAGTGCCCGTATGGTCACCGGCGACCTTATGGGCAACTGGCGACCGTACGGGCACCGAAGTCCCTGCCCATATGGTCGCCGGCGACTTTATGGGCCAGCGACCATATGGGCACCAACAAGGTGGTTCAAACATGTTGGGGGTAACAGGGGGTGAAGTGGAGGGGCGGAGGATGTGGTGGCATGTCAACAAAATGTAGAGTGGAAAAGTGGGGTTGAGATGCAAGTTGACAGGCAAGTTGCACGTGCGGCACAGTGTAAACAGAGAATGGTGGGCAGAGGGGATTCAGAATGAAAACGTTACCTGCTAGTCTTGCAAACAGAATAATCCACACAATGCGTAACTCCAGGGGTAGAGCGGCCTAAAACATGATCCAAAAAGAAGACAACATCATCACAATCACGCCAGTACAACTTTCATCTCACAGAACATACTAAAACCAAATAATATGAAAATAATGGAGAACAAAACAAACTCAGCCTGTCAGGCAAAGGGATACTACTCTACACCCACTAAAGTAGATGACGGGGAAAAAGCTGTGTTTGAGCCATTGACTGTACCTGGGACATGGTTTCCTTTCAGCCTCAGGGGGTGGCACTGCTGCCAGGGACAGCATTACTGATGACTTCTCTCTGCCAGCAACTCCAGCACCACCTCCTGGTAAGTATCAGTTTCTTTTGGCTTGTTTTGGTACTTGTGATGCTGGCCATTGTTTGCAGTCTTCAGTGTGTGTGTGTGTGTGTGTGGGTGTGTGTGTGAGAGAATGCGTGTGTGCGTGCGTGCGTGCGTGCGAGCGTGCGTGTGTGTGTGTGTGTGTGTGTGTGTGTGTGTGTGTGTGTGTGTGTGTGATGAACTTAGAGATAAAAAGAATGGGAAAGAGAGAGAGAGGAAGGGAGAGAGAGAGAAGGGGGGGGGGGGGTGGTGGTGAAGGGGGGAAAGGTTCTTCCACCCCAAAGGCTTGTTGATTTTCTTTTAAAAAAAGAATAGCATTAAAAGTTATTCTTTTTTAGTTTATTAAACTTTGCAAAAGAACGAATCGCTTTCAGTTTATCTGGACTGTAATTTTATTTGAAACTTGTTGAACTGTTCTCTGATTTTTTTTTCTCTCTTGGCTGTACAATGAGAGGTCAGACTTACCCATGACTTTTATTTTCAGCAGAATTTATCCCGTACATTTTATTTTCCATTTTGCTACAAGACACACAGAAAAATAATTCTGCTGGAGGAAGAAAAAAAATTAGATAAATCAACTTGATACAGAGTTGCAACTCTGCATTGTTGCTGTCTGTATAGATAATGATTGCAAAGACAGCCAGTGATTGACAATTGACAGTGGGGAAGGTAAAAACAAACAAACACACACCCCCCCCCCCCCCCCCCCCCCCCCCCGACCTCACATCTGCCTTCACTAAAAAAGCAGTTATGACAAAGCTTAAAATGAAAAATATTCTGCTGTCCAAGGTAAAAAAAAGAAACAGAACTGAGGTAGCAGTCATAGTTCACAAGTGCATGTGTTATGTGAAATCAGCTGTCTGTGGTGCTCCATGTTTGTTACAGGTGGTGTTTGCTAGATTTATAGATACCACTCCAGCTCATGCTGACACTGATAGGATTCAAGTTTAAGCTTTATTACGAGGTTTCCTTTTCCTTTTTCTTTCTTTTTTTTCATTTCCCAACACTTCATCCAAAATTACTGGAGCAGACCATACTTTGCAAGTTTTCTGGTCACATTACAATGCAGTATGTGCTGATGACTGATGCAAAGTGAATCTCAAGAATCACTGCTTCAGTCCTCAAATCCAGTACGACTATCATGTGGAGTGTTTACTTCAGTTGAACCTCCTAGACAAAATTGTTGATTCAGGATCTATTCACATGATGAAATTATTATGAACTTTCCTTCAAACATGAACACTGTTAGTGTTATTGACACAAATTGATATATTTTTCATAAATATTAAAATTTTCATGTGATATTAACATGGCAGAGGTCTGCACTCTCCCAAGAGGCTATCTGATTCTTGTTTGTTTAGTGTTGTTTTCTTTGCAGTGATATTTTTGTCTTTCACATCTGTGTTCAGGATTATGTCATCCTTGATACATCTCATGACAGGAAGGGGTTGCAGGGAAAGGGAAGCTATGGGGATGTTTGGGGAGTGGGAGCTGCCCCATCTTCGTCAGAATTATCTGTTCCTGTCAGTATGTTTTTCTGCCTGTCTGTCTGTTTTTCTTTGTCAGACACTCTCTTTCTGTCTCTGTCTCTACCTCTGTCTCTGTCACTGTCACTCCCTCTCTCTGTCTCTCTCTGTCTCTCTCCCTTTTCTCTCTCTCTCTCTCTCTCTCTCTCTCTCTGCAATGCAATTTGACCAGAAAACTTGGAAAGTATGGTCTGCTCCAGTTATTTTGGATGAAGTGTTGGGAAATGAAAAAAAGAAGAAGAAGAACAATGAAAAGGAAACTTCATAATAAACCTTAAACTGGAATCCTATCAGAGATGTCCCACCTGACGTGATCTTTGAGTTTCTGAAAGAGATCAACATTTTTCATCTGATCTAGGATTTTACGTATGAAAGATTTTTAAGGAAGTTTTTGGTACACATTTAGAAGATATGTTTTAAAGAGATGTGTGAAAGTTTTTTTGTTTTTTGTTTTTTTGATGACTTGTGAGTTGATTTTAACGTGGTGACAGCCCTGATATGGCCCTTTGCGGTCGGCTGGGCTATAAGCAACATTACCTTACCTTACCTCTCTCTCTCTCCTCCCCCCTCTCTTTCTTCTTCTTGGTTGCCCCTCCCACTCTCTCCCCCTTTCAATCTTTCTCCCCCTCTCCCTCTTCCCCTATCCTATCACTTCAGTTTCTCTCTCTCTCTCTCTCTCTCTCTCTCTCTCTCTCTCTCTCTCTCTGCCTGCCTCAGTTTCTTAATGTCTCATCATGCTCTCTTTCCACCCATTTATCTTCTGTCCTGTCTCACCCTTCTCTATCTGTGTCTCTGTTCTAAACACTGTGTGTTGTTGGCAGCCGTGGGATTACAGAGAGATGCAGAACTGGAGAGCATGGAAGTGGACATGACAAATGACAAGTCCAATATGACAACTACAACTGCACCTGCCTCATCAGAGACACAGGTATTAGTGAATGAATGAGGGTTGGAAAGAAGGATGGAATGTAGAGAGGAAGAGATTAAGGAAATGGGGAGGAAGAAAGGGAAGGATCAGGATTGAAAACAGATAAATTGATGTCAAGTTTTACCCAGACCCAGTTCCCCCAATGCAGGCAACCTGGTCAGACTTATGAACTTGATGGACACATGTTACCCCTCAGAATCTGCCAGGTTTTCTTTCGCCATGTTTTCACTCTCATCATGAGGCCTCAAGGCAAGTCTTGATAGTTGATCCGCCAGATGTCAGTTCTCTTAAAGAGGCTGGCCCAGTGCTGTCTGGTTGTACTTATCCGTGGTCATCTAGCCAGAAAACTTGCTGGAAGGAGGAACTTTGAGTCTGGTATCTCTGCTGAGAGGTGGCTCTCTCTCCATGATTTTAAGGCCTTCTCTAATTTTCCCCGATGATGAATGATTTTTACGTGTCTGGCACTTGGATGTTATTGCATGAGACCTGGTACCTTGTTTGCAGCATTCTCCTTTGACAGCTATGAGTGAGGTTATTGTGGTGGTGCAGTTATTCCATGAATCTGGTGCCCAGCACACCGGCAGTGTCCCCTGAGTAGCTCTTGTTATGGCTGCCACAGATTATATGGTATATACCATATCACATTTCTTTGTCTTGCCTCTTTAGGATGGGCAAGCAGGCTTGTTTAGCCATATGGTTTCAGCACATTGTGTTAATAATTTTTGCAAAAATATGAAGAATATGGTCAATATGAAAATTATATGAAAAACAAAAAGAGAAAAATCCAGACAAGTAGGTATAAAGCAATAATCCCTCCTGTGAAGTGTAACCATGGTGTTATCTTGGTGTGTTGAGTTAAGAGCTTTGACCATGCATGCACAATTTTGTTGTATTCAGTCAGCCACGTTGACAGCATGCCCAAATGTACATAGGGCTATAGGTTAAAAGGGTTTGAACATTTTTTCAAAAGAGATTAACAGTTTCTCCCAGTGTATGCCAGTGAACCATGCGGGAGATCCTTTTGGTTGACTTCACCCTTGCCATTTCTGCCAGTGAGGAGCAAAAAAGGTGCTCTTTTTAAATACAACTAATGTACAGCATATTATAGGTGTGTGACAGCAATGTGGATGATATTAAAGCATACACAGAATGAATTTATACAACTATATTGAAAGGTAGGCATAAAAAGGTCAGTTGCCTGTTATGACCAACCAAGGTCTAACCCCAGGGTAGGTTGCTCTTCCCTGGCTCTCTAGGGTGAAGGAGAAATTTAAAGAAATTAAGGTTAAAAAAAAGTTAAAAGCAGGTAATATGAAAACAGCTATAAAACTCCATGGGGGAGGCAGGGGGTTAGTGGGGAGGGTGAGGAGGGAAGAGAGGGGGGAGGAGGGGGGGAGAAGAGAAAGAGGGAATGAAAGGAAGAGGCACAAAGAGATAGTCTTCGCTTCAAATCTTCATTCATACACAGTTTTTAGAGTGTGTTAAGTTATAATGAACTCGAGAATATGCAAGCATTAATGTAAAAGAGAGATGCAGATGCCAAACACAATGTGCTAAAGATGTACAGTAGCCTGGTATTGAAAATGGCTGCCACAAGTGACTTGTTCTCTTGTACATGCAGGTTGGAACAGGCAGATAAAAAAAAGTATTTAGATGTCACCCAGCCCTCTTAGTGTGTAAGGAAGGGAGTTACGGACCAAAACTTTTGTATGAGAGGGCTTTTTTTTTTTTTTTTTTTAACCTTTTGCTGTCCAGTTTTCCAAGTGATTCTCAGTTTTGTATGTCATTCCTTTCTTTTAACAAACACTAGTCTTTGATCAGTTGTGTGATCAGTACACAGGCAACAAAAGAATGATAACAAGATGATTACAAACTATTTCCATTTATTTCCTCCCCTCCTCCCATGCCAATCTTCCTAGTCCTTTTCAAATTCTGTCTTCGATCATTGTGTCAAAACATGAATGAATTTACAGTAATACTTACAGACAGACTAACAACCAAGCAGATAGGTGGATGAATAAGCAGACAGACAAACAGAGGAGGACTTAATATCAAAGCAGAACAGACAGGCACATAGACAAATCAGGCAGGCACAAAAAGTCAAACAATAATACAGACATGTAATGTTTTTTACATGTGCAAAGTACATATCTTTTATGATGATTAGCAATCACAGAACAAGGATGAAAAGACATCTACCATGTAAAAAGCAAAAACTGACATTGCTGATGCTGAAATATGTACTGTGCATGGAACCCAGTTGCATATATCATTGCAGTACAGAATTCTGCCCAGGGTTTTATCTCACTCAAACCAGCTTCTCAGTGTCCTGTCCACTATAAGTGTTTGCTTGCATTTTTGCCCCCTTTTTTCCAATGTACTATTACTGATTTTTCATATATCCATTATGCAGTAGCCTGCAATATAGAAATTTGTAACATTTCAATCATGCCGTGGCAATGTGAAGATCTATTCCATACTTTATTTTGAGATATTTTCCAAATGCAATAACATATCGTATTTCAATCATTTTTATGCTTTTTCCTTTTATCTTTGAGTAATGGCATCATACAGGTTTTCCCTTTGTTAAATGTTTTCCATAGGTGGCATCAGCACAAGCACTAGGAGCAGAGGCGGATGAACAGTACACAGATGCCAGTTCCACTGCAGTCAGCACTACTGACTCAGTTTACGAGCTATTACGGCCGGCAGTGGAAGATGAGCATGAGTACACTCAGCTGGCAAATGTCTGGTACACATTCAGTTTTCTGCTTCACCGTGAATTTCACTTAAGATGCATAGGGTTGCTTAAGTGTATTTATACAGATAGGTAGATTGATAGATAGAAAGATACAAAGATACATAAACACACAGATGCCTACATACATAGATTTTTCTTATTTGTTGTTCTGTTTACGACAACAGTTTGTCATCTTCATCCCCATTCTTTTCTCCTTCCCCCCAGCTCCCCTTCTCCCTCCCCCCTCCCTTTTTTTCTATAAATCTTTTCCAAGTTATTTGTCATCACTTGTTGTACCCCACTACTTATCTATGTAGTATGTGTTCTTATGTAATTCATGAGTATATGGTAGAATGGAGACAGCCGCTTGACGACCAGAAATACCAACAACTCAGAGTCTTGTTCCTTGCTGTGAATTTGTGGGTTTTGTACTGCTTTTTTCTTTTCCTTTTTTTTTTTTTGTCATAAAATCAATTATAGTGGGTCTCTACTTTGGAATGTTTGCTTTACTGAGCATAGGTGGCAAGCGAAAAACAATGTTCATTTAGTTTCAAAATGGAGTGACTGACGGCGGAAAGATTAAATGTCTGTTCTTGACCGGCAATCTTATTTCGCCCGCAAACCCCCCTTTTCACATAATCAAATTCTCTTAACCAAAAAAAAACAGCTAAAAACCTACAAAATTAAACAAATCTAATCGCGTGAAAAGTGGGGTTTGCGGGCAAAATAATTTTCCTGCTCTAGAACCGCACATTTAAACTTTCTCTCTGATTAACTAACAGGCACTGTGTTTGGTGGGACAACTTGCAACTCTTCGCGAACAAACGATCTTTTAGGGGCAGGCTTTTTAGAAGAAAGAGTCTCTCTTAAATAATATACGGGAGGGGTTGTTTTCATAATTCTTTCAACTTCATATACATCTACGCTCCATATGGGGTCTGTGGCTCTAATTCTAACATCGCCCTCTGCCTTCCAGGCGCATACAAGTATCTTACTTTTAATCCAAAAGGCAAGAGTTTCTGATTACCTTGGATGTCTTCAGTAATACTTATTTTTTTCAATTTGATCGCGTTTACTGGCTTAAGGCCCGTTGCTTTAAATTCTTCATTGTTCATGGCGCGTAAGACTGCTGGCAGATATTATCATTCTCTCTGATTAATCTTCTATCTCAAGCACCACCAACAAATCAGAACAAACAACCGGCCTTCCATCTTGGTTAGTTATTTTTACACACACTGAATTTATAGGCCCTTCAACTAATTCTTTAAATTGACTGTTTTCACCAAATGTATATGACTGATAATCGCAAAACCCCACCTTAGTTGATGGGAGTGCTCTTAGAACTGTAGATGGCTGGCCATTATACAAATTAGTGTTTGTTTTTAATTCGCTTAAATGAACATACAACATTGGATTAATTAGAAAATCGGATGGCCTACTGCCTACATATTCATATAGACCGCTTTCTATATACGCGTGTGTATTAATACGATAGGTTTTACCACTATCATAAAAGCCTAAAATTTGAGCAAGGCCCTTGGGAAAAACGTACTCCCTTTTGTCTTTATGTTTTGGTAAAAATATAGTAATTATAAGATTTGCCTCATTAATTTCTAACCGTATGTCAAATTTGTTAAATGCTTCTTTTAAAGAACAAAAGCTGTAGTAACCATCAGGTATTTTTAAACGTTTTAAGCGATTACCCCCCTCATCATAAATATCTATCCAATTATTTTGGGCCTTTTCAGATATGTTAAACCACCTTATTTTAAACCTAAGTTCTCTAAGAGCAGCCCTACACTTCCCGCCTTTATTGTCAACTGAATACTTTAAAAACACGCGCTGGTTTTGCTTGGTTATATAAAGGAACATCCTTTTTAAATCCTTTTTTAAAAAATCTATTTAAAAATGGAACCTTTTAAATATAATGAAAGTGCCACTTACGACGTAGGAGGGGTTTATGAGCCCAAATCTTTGGACTTTAGTAACCTAACCATCGCAGTGGATGAATCATATGGCTTTCTAGTCAGACTTGTAAACCCACTAACTAGATATTTAAATCCTCCAATAAAGAGTGATAGAGTGCCATCAGCATGGTCAACTCATCCCATGGCTTTTTACCAGAATCAGTTAAATTTTGCAGTTTACTGCTCAACCACTGGCTGCGGTGTTTCATATACAAACCATTTAAACCACCCCAACCTCTTAGTAAGGTCAGTATATAACTTTCATGTTTATTATCAGTATAGGCGCATACTAACTGAACTACAAGTACGCCTCCCCAACGACAACGCGTTTAATCCATTTCTCAGCCCAATGGACAATAATGCATATGAAAGAATCTGCAACGAATTTAACATTAACCCTTCAAATAACTTTAGACAAAAGTTAGACCACAATCACGGGTTGGGCACATTGTATTTGTGGGGTCAACGTAGAGAATATAATTTTGACTACTGGCCCGGCCACACCTCTTTTAAGCCAAACTCCCAAGTTAGATTGGGATCAATAGAACAAAAACACCCCAATGCTTGGGCAACATTTATCTTAGATGAAAGTAAAGGCCTAACAATGCCAGGAGTGCAAAGACTTAATGACTCCATACGCACGTACGTTTGGTGTCTATTAGGAGCACAAGCACAGACCAAGTCTAGCATAGTGGATCAATCTACAGGCTTTGACGCCAGAAAACAATTTCTAGCCAATTTAGAAGATGCTATTAACTCTGCTGTTGATTTGCCTTCCAGCATACAAAGGTACCAAAACGTTCTTTCACATGCTAGGTCAAAGGTTGACTTTGTTGTGGGTCATGGATTATACATGCTGCCTTCTGACCTTAGACTGCAGATTGGCATGATACAGAATTATAATAATGAAATCCTCATAGCTGGAGACGATCAAAACTTTGGACACAATCAAGGCTTAAACACAAGGCCCGCACCAGCCATTTTGAAAAAAGTATAGCCCTGAAAGCGACCCCCCACCAGTTATAAGCAGCCCACAGCCAGAAAGCAGTCCACCGCCTGTTGATGTACCTCACCCCGACAGACACACTAGCGAAAAGACAGCCCTTGTTGTGTTTTTAACTTTTACTGGATTAGCCATACTTTATTTCACTAAAAATTAAACCGGCAGCCAGCACTCCTAACGTCCACAGATGGTCAGCCATATAACCAGCCACTTTGCCTATGGTAGACAAAACCCAACTAACAACACTGCCTATTATGCCAGGCAGAGCATCAAGCGCTTTGACAGCTAACTTCTTTAATAAGTTTGCCAGATGGTGCAATTGTTTTCTAATCCAACTTTTACCGGGCTGAGGCGTTGGAGGTGCTACTGGCCCTGTTGGCGCACTGCCAGTTAATGCATAAACCAGTGTCGAGATAGCAAACCCAACGGCTGTTAATATACTAACTATTGTAATACCCTGCTCTCTGAACAGAGTCCTTATTCTTTCTGCTAGCGTAGTATTTTCATAAATCATTTTGTTTATAGTTTCTCTGATTCTGCTTATTTGGGTTGCTATTATTTCTCTGTTAATATACAACGCTGCTAACCTGTTTGCTCTTAGTGACATTAAATTCTGTATTTTCGCCTGTATTTCGGCCTTTTCTTCTTGTCCTAAATTGTTATCGGCCAGTTTATTTTTTTCTTCTTTTATCTCTCTCTCTAGCACATTAAATTTTGCCAAATTGTTTTTTAGTTCTTCGTTTATAGTTGTTAAAGCAGACTTAATAGCCAAGAGTTCACGCAGAGCAGCTCTAATGTCCTTGAGTTCACTCGTAGACAATGGAGGATCATCAATTGTTTGTAAAGCTGCTTCTTCTTCAGGACTCAGCTCACGTTCTCTTTGACTAGGCACTTGAGAACCGACAATTGTTTTAAAAGACGTTTCTTCATTAAAACTTGTTTCAACTTCTGTTATTGCTTCATCTGTTCTTTGACCTAACTCTGCAATAGAGATCATTTGTATTTCAGATCATGTTGGCAACCTCCGCTCCACGTTCTGTAAAACTCTAACAGCCTCAGGCTTTAGATTTGTAATGTTTAATCGTTCTGCATCAGCAGCAGGGAGTCTTTGTTTAATTGTATTTAGACTTAAAAACCTAGTTGGGTTTTGCACTGAAGTAACTCTTACACGGTCCACTTTAGTTTTTATATACAAATGGCCGCCATCTTCAAAATCGTTAGGATCGAGCACGTCTGGCAGCCCTTGTCCTATACTTTTATAGAATGATTCAATTCGTTGTCGCAATAGTTCTTGACGGGCTTTTGGGAGTGAAGAGCCTACTCCTAAAAGTTCTTGACGAGCTCTAAGGAGTACAGAACCTGCTCCTACATCTTGAGGCCGTCTAGGGAGTAAAGAACCTGCTCCTTCAAGTTCTTCTTGTATTGAACGGCCCGATTCTGTTTCATCTTCTTCTTCAATAGGTTCAATCGCGTCAAAATCTTCATCAGCCATATTTATATATTTATTATTTTTTGTTTTATAAAAAATGAACCCATACGGCTGCGACCTCGATCCATTCAGAAAAGCGAAGGAGCCCCATGGCATAAAAGGCATAAGACAGACTGTGCGCGTTGTAAATAATCCATCAACAATTGAGCCCAATGAAATGTTAACAGTAAGATTTAGTGACCTTGGGCCTGACGATGTTATAATGCCAGGCACTGCCAAGCTATTATTCAAAATAGATATTGAGTCGGCGGATCCTAATGCTACTGTCGTTGCTAACCTGGGCAGGGCCATCATTAAAAATATGGTAAATAAACTGGAGGGCAGAGAAGTCTTCTCACTGAGTAGCGCAGACATTTTTAATCTCTATTCTGATCTGTGGCTGCCTAGAACAGAAAGGAAAGACAAAATCTTTCAGGGGATCCAGAGCCCAAACGGTCTTAAGCACAGGCTTAATGCTGCAGATGCAAAGGAAGACGAGGGAGACCAGGCAATAGCACGAGCATTTAAGAACAGATTTTGCATCCCTCTAGATTTTGAACTGTTAAAAACCCATCAGCCATATTACCAAGGCGCACTAAGAGACAAACTTACTTACGAACTGACATTCAATGACAGCGGGTCTGTTATTCTATCAGATGATCCTCAAGCCAAGTACACTGTTAGTAACATCTCTCTTAATTTTGATGTTGTTACTAACCCGAATTGGCTAGAATAATCTTAAACCAGTATAAAAGTAGGGCGGTTGTTTACTTTGAAAGAGTTTTACACCACAGTCTAGCGATTAAAAACAAGCAAGATGCTGTCTGGGAAATAGCTATAAGCAATTCTTTAAGGTCCCTAAAGGGGGTTCTCTTGCTATTTACTAAACCCTCAGCTCCTTTTCAGAGAGAATCTGAGGTGTTTTACAACCCAAAAATTGAGCAGTTGTCTTGCACAGTAGATGGCAAGCCTTTTCAGTTGTATTCAGCTGGACTTTTGCCCGACCAACACTTTAATGAAATAAGAAAACTGTTTGCTGGAGGCAGACAGACAAGCCCCACAGCCGATCATGTGTGTAAAAAACTTCGCCTTCACGATGTAAGACTCAAAGATTATCTAACAGACAAATATGGACTATGGCTGGATTTTAGATCCACGTATGACAACAGACTGCACGGGAGTGGAAGAAGGGTAGGGTCAGATGGCATACTCATACAGATTAATAAGGAAGAGGAGGAGAATGGCCAGATACAAATGCACGTTTTTGTGGTTTATGACGCCCAGCTGAACATTGAAGAAAATAGACTGAAAGAAATAGCCTATTAAAACAGATGGATAGTTTGAACTTTTTGCCTAAAGACCCGCACTGTTCGCTTATTTGTGGGATTACTGGGTGTGGGAAAACTGTCTTCGTGCTTGATTTGTTACAAACAGTCTACAGGTTTCATTACGAGTACATTGTTATATTCTGCACAACCATTAAGCACAACAAGTCTTACAAAGAAAGGCAGTTTGTTTGGACAGACGAGAATATATTTTTAGTTGATCCTACTGACAAGCTAAGCGACTGTTTAGAACATTACTATAGGTTATTTGAGGGAACTGAAACGCTGTTTATTATTGATGACTGTTCAGCCGAACAAGACATTGTTAAAAAAAGAAGGACTCTGTCTAAGCTAGCCTTTAGCGGAAGACACGCATTAGTTTCTGTTTGGCTCTTGACTCAAAAATACAATGCTGTCTTAAAAGACTTTAGATCGCAGTTAAAATCAGTCATCTTATTCTATACTAAGGACAGGGACAGCTTTGAAGAATGTTTAAGTGAAAAATATATAATCAGGGACAAGGATGAACTAAAAAAAATAAAAGAGCAGCTAGAAAAATCTAAGCACGCTAAACTATGCTTACGGACTGACCCACCAGTTCAATACGTTTGCTTATAATAAATTGTTTATTACAGATTATTTATTACAGATTGTTTACTATAGATTGTTTATTACAGATTGTTTATAATAAATTGTTTATATTAAAAAGAATGTCTCGAGGACCTGAATCAAAAGCAGAGTTAGCTCCTAAATGCGTTGCAGTAGAGATAAAAGATCTAGCAGATACAACTGACTTTGATCTAATAGGAGTGACAGGAAATGTTTATGGATTTGAGTACACCGACGATGGCGTTTACAAACGAATAGAAATTGAAGATAAAAAACGACAGCAATATCCTACCCTGGAAGAGATAAGAAATCTAAGAGCAAACGATTTTGGCAAACACGAATACAAACTTCATAAACGAGAGAATGCTTGGGCGTTGCTTCCTGACATTAACTGGGATTTAAAGTTTGAACTACGAAGCCCCTATGTATACTTTGATAAGAAAAACAGTTTTAGAAAAGCTTTGAATGAAGGACACCTTCTTGTTAGCCTAGTCCCAGGATTACAACAGAAAAAGCAGATTGAAATAACTAAGCAGGGCCCTGAATATATGCTGCGTAGAAAGCAGTCCTTAGCTGAAGTGGGGGGTGACACCGTCGGCTTAGAATTTAACCCAAAACTAGAATCACTGCCTAAAAAAATGACGATGCTTTTTCGCTTATTTATTACTCCAAGGGAGTCTGATCCTAGTTTGCCAGAGCATACGTTAATCAGAGGTGTACAAATAAAGTCTGAAAACTTGGACGGGCCTCTTAGGCTTGTTATTGCTATTACTAAAAACGGGGATGAAATAAAGACTTTCTTATCATCTGACAAAGTTACTGTGATGGTTGACAAAGACAAACTAACAGTACTCGATTTTATTTTTATGAAGTATGTTGATTTTATTGGGTTTTACTCTGTTGATGAAGTGCTGTCAGAAGGGTTAATAAGAAGATATGTACAAGATTAAAAAAAATAATCTTGTTTTAAAATGGAAGACGGTCAGCAGTTTAGATTAAAGCACATGACTGAGCTTGAAGAGGAAATAGAAAGTGACTTAAATAAGTATAGGGTTACTAGAAAGAAATATGCTAAAGCTTTAAATGCCCTTTCTTATATAATCACCGGCTCATCGGTTGTAGCCAGCTTAAGCACTGGGTCTAGTGTCGCTCTTTTAGCTACTGGAGTTGGAACGCCGATGTCTATAGCTTTTGGGAGTGTTGGTTTATGGCTAGGCGCCATGTCCACGATTGTAAGTGCGGTTTTAAAGAAGCTAACGCCCAAATTACAAAAGCACACCGCCATTGTAGCCCTAGCAACAGCAAAACTTCATTCATTAAGGCTGATTATAAGCAATACATTACTGGATGGAAAAGTAACAGACGAAGAATTTAAACGAGCCATGGCTGACGGTGATGATTACAGACGACAAAAGATCGATCTTCAAAAGAAATGGAGAAAGACTTTTACTTCACAACAGGTAGACGCTGAGGCAATCAGAAAGAACATTGCAAAGCAGAACATTGCAAACGATCAACTAAACCCAAAAACGAGCCTGATTTAATTATTGTATTACCTATATATTTGATCTTAAAAATGACGAGCAAAGTAGTTACAGAGCTTAAAAATATATGCTGCGCCCAAGAGTTAATGATGGAGCGGGGGGCTAATGAAGAAGAGTTAAGAAACAAGTTTGACGAATTAATTGCGGATCTTTTTGAGCACACAGATATTCGTGAAAGTGTAACTAACGTAATCAGTAAAATGCCAGATTCTTGGCCCAACCAGTTATAAAGTGTATTGCAATTTTAGTTAATATTATGGCTACTGATGACGCCGAATTGTCTATTTTTACTAACTCTGAAGGAGCAGCTATTCAATTTAGCTAAACTTTATTATTTATTTTTTTGTATTACCTCAAATTAGTAAATATTAGCTAAATTTTAGTATTTATTTTTTTTGTATTACCTATATATTGGCCTTAAAAAATGACGGCCACAAAGACGTTGGATGCCAAACCGGTGGGCAATATGTTCAGTGAATTAGCCATGAACATCATTAACCCCTCAAACGTTCATGAAAGTGTAACACATGCTATCTCTAAAATCCCAGAGTCTCTTCAAATTAACCCGCCAGTAAAAGTGTTGTTGGCCATTCTGATTGAATATATAACCCCCGATGATAGTAGTATACTAGTTGGGTTTCAACTAGACAGAAAGAAGTAATGAGTTATCACGACTTTACACCTGAATGGGCTGATTACATGCTTACACAGTTTAACCATGCGAGTGAAGAAGCGAAATTGCGCGGCTCCGGTTGGTCTGAAGGAACAGTCATTGAAATCAGATTAAGACAAACAAAGTTCTATCCTATAGTCGGCAATTCTTACATCCCTCTCCCAGAGAGTTAGAGTTAAAACGAGCAGTCTTAAATATACATAATTCAGATAACTTATGTTTCATGTGGTGTGTTTTGGCACATTTACACCCAGTTAAAAATCATGCAAACAGAGTATCTAATTATAGGCAGTATATAAATGAGCTGAACTTTAATAACATAAACTTTCCAGTGAGTATAGAAAGTATATCTCAGTTTGAAGAGCAAAACAAACCAATCACCGTAAACGTATACACATGGTCTGTAGCAGACAATCTAGTCCCTCTAAGGATTTCTCCCAATGCTCCCACTTTAGGCGATCCACTTAACAAACATGTCGACTTGATACTGTTTGCAGATGGTTCCAAGAGCCATTATGTATTAATCAGATCAATTAGCAGACTTATGGCTTATACTACAAACAATACAGCTAAACAAGAGCTTTGTAGAAGGTGTCTGGTTAGAATCCCATCTATAGAGGCAGCTGTTGAACATAAGAAACATTGTAAAAGTTTTGTAGACTGTAAAACCGAACTTCTTACGCCCCCACCCGGGTCTAAAGTTAGTTTTAAGAATGTACACAAAATGCAGATGAGACCATACGTGTCTATGCTGACTTTGAAGCGATTTTGCCACAGTACTACGGCCCTCAACAAGAACAAAAAACAACACTATTAACCCGCCATCAGATCTGTTCTTATGCTTTCGTCGTTGTTAGATCAGATGGGGCACACACACAACCAGAGATTTACAGAGGTCCCAACGCAGCCGATCGATTTTTACAACACATGAAGCATCTTCGCAATCAATTCTCCAATCAGCTGAACCTTTCAGGCATTGTTATGACTCCTGAAGACCAAAGGCGCTATGAATCAGCCACACACTGCTGGATATGCGGCTCAGAGCTAACACCTAATAGTAAAGAAAACCCAACAGTGAGAGACCACGATCACATTACTGGGAAATTCAGAGGGGCAGCACACAGCAGTTGCAATCTTCAACTTAAGGTTGACCCCAAAAAATGGAAACTGCCTATCTTCTTTCATAACTTACGAGGCTACGATTCTCACTTTATCATGCAAGCAATAACTTCTGAATGTAAGAGGGTTAGCTGTATTGCACAGTCATCAGAAAAGTACATGACCTTTACTGTAGACTGTTTATCCTTCTATGATTCTGCCCAGCATCTGATGGGGAGTTTAAGTAAGTTAGCAGGATCTCTACAAGACTGTCCAATCACTAAAAAATATTTCGACTCATCTTTAGTCCGTAAAGGCGTTTACCCTTATGAATACATGGACTCGTGGGACAGGTTTGACGAGCCGGCGCTGCCACATAAAGACGATTTTTACAGCCGTCTTAGAGGCGGAGGCATATCTGACGCTGACTATGAATACGCACAGAAAGCCTGGACAGAATTACACTGTCGAACGATGGGCGATTATCACGATCAATATTTATTGGCCGACGTGTGTTTATTGGCAGATGTGTTTCAGAATTACAGAGCTACTTGCATGAAACACTACGGTCTAGATTCATCACAGTACATCTCTGCCCCGGGCCTTTCTTGGGACGCATTCTTGAAGTCTACAAACATCGTGATTGACTTAATATCTGATCTGGATACACTCCAGATGATTGAAGATGGTCTGAGAGGAGGCATTAGCATGGCCTGTCATTCTTACCGCAGAGCCAACAACAAGTATTTAGATGATTATGATCCAACTAAACCATCCAACTATCTGATGTACTTAGACGCCAACAATCTGTATGGGTGGGCCATGAGCCAGGCACTGCCATTGAGAAACTTTAAAATGATAAACGGGCCTCATGACGTTGATCGGGTGGTAGGACTATTGTCAAATCTTACACCCAATAATCCAATAGGATTAATCTTAGAAGTAGACTTAGATTATCCCGCAGAGTTGCACGACCCTCATAACGATTTCCCCTTAGCCGCAGAAAGATTAAAGATGAGTCCCACCGAACCGCCCAAACTCGTGCCTAATCTTCGACACAAGACTAAATATGTCTGTCATTACAGGCTGTTACAATTTTACTTAAGACACGGGTTAAAACTAAGAGCTGTTCACAGAATAATTACCTTTGACCAAGAGCCTTTCATGAGACCATACATCATGAAGAACACCGATCTTAGGACTGCGGCCACTGACGCTTCAGAAAAAGACTTTTTTAAGTTGATGAACAACAGCTGTTTTGGCAAAACCATGGAGAACGTACACAATCGTAAAGATGTAAGACTAGTTACAAAAGAAAAACAAGCGATTAAACTAGTCTCTAAACCTAATTATCAAGACTTTAGAAGATTTAGCGACAGCCTGGTTGGCATTGTGATGAAGAAACAGAATGTGAAGTTGGACAAGCCAGTGTTTATCGGGTTTGCCGTGTTAGAGCTGTCAAAGTTATTAATGCTTGAATTTCTGTACGATTACTTTAAGCCGCTGTACCCAGAATCAAATGTCCTTTACACAGACACTGATAGTTTTATTCTAGACATCCCAACTGAAGACTTTTACAAAGACTTAGAAGCGGAGGTAGCCAAAGGACCTGATGGGTGGTACGACACATGTGACTACCCAAAGGACAGCCCCTTACATTCAACTGTGAACAAGAAAGTGATTGGAAAGATGAAGGATGAACTTAATGGGGCGGTTATACAAGAATATGTTGGCCTGCGGTCGAAGATGTATAGCGTTGCTACCCAGACCTCCGTACTGAAGAAAGCTAAGGGTGTAAGTAAAGAAGTTGTCAAAAAAAAAAAAAGTCACGACAACTACAAACAGGCTCTCTTTGAAAACAAAGTATTTTATCACACAAATGTTAATCTGCGCTCTACTCTGCATCAAGTAAACACAACTGCTGTTAATAAGAAATCACTAGTCTCTAACAATAACAAGCGAACTTACGTTAAACCCGAGCATTCATACGCTATAGACCACTGGAGAACCGACTTGGCTGACTTAAATTAAGATCTTAACTAGTACTTAACTAGTACTTAACTAGTACTTAACTAGTACTTAACATGACTTGCACTTTACTTACACTTAACTTGCACTTAACTTGTTATAACTGACTTAACCAGTACTTAACCAGTACTTAACCTGTACTTAACCTGTACTTAACAACACATTAAAAAACTAATTCAGTAAAAATAATGGGTTTACAGAAGGAGGTTGTGCTTTTTTTGCAGAAGCTGGTTCTTCTTCTTTTACTGTTTTTGTGGGGTTTTGTGACTTTGTTGCTAAGTATGGCTTTAGACACTTGTATGCCAAAAGCCCTCCGCCAACAACAATACTCCCCAGTACATAATAATACATCTTATAGTTTGATTGTGTTGTTGTTGGTGGAGGCGGCGGTGCTGGTGGCGATGTTGTTTTACTATCTAATAATTTTTGTTTTGCTGCTTGGTTTGCTTTTTGCAGTCTGTTCCATTCAGCTAGTTTACGACCGGCCTCAACACGGCCAGAATTTTTAGACTTAGTAACACTACTCACTTGTGGGACACTCACTTGTGGCGCACTCAGTTGTGGGACACTCACTTGCGGGACATTCTGCTCCTGTGGAGTCACAATCTTCTCCTGCTCGCTCATTTTTTTTAGTGCGATTAAAATTAATATGATTGAAATTAATATGATTGAAAGTAATTAATCCCATGATAAATGGACATAACAACGTCCCAAATCTATAATACATGTCACATGCAAGAGATTCTAGGGACTTGGTTAAAACCGGATCTTGTGTTAAGTCATATTTTAAATCTTCTTCTGAATCAATCGGCGCTATCTTGCCTACTAACTTAGCATATAAACTAATCATTGTCTGTCCCACCGATCTAACCATTTTTGATCCTAGCTGTGCTTCGTACCTAGCGTAATACTTCTCAACGTCTGATGTAGACAATTGCTGAATCTGTTCAATACTTAGTTCGACGCCTAAATACTGCCTGGTTTTTCCACATGCAGCCAGAGAGTATAATCTT
>CM065734.1:8948066-8954196 GCA_033310375.1 Conus canariensis
CATATTCTGCAATGATGTGTAAACATGACATCAGTGTGTATATGATTTATTTCTGTGTCATCCATCCCACTGGCACACTGAGGTCTTCTCCCCTCTGAAAGATGGAATGGGATTCAATGTGTGTTCAAATTTTTGTTATGCGTGCATTCAGGCACAGGACTTGAGTTACATTTTCATCTGAAAGACAAGGATGGGATTGGAATCTGCATAGATTTTACATGGAAGAGAACATCTCTTCTGATCTGGCTGTCTCGATGGGAGTTGAACTCCAGACCTTGGAACAGTAGTTTGATGTCATGCTCTACAGGCTGACCAGGCCTCTGTAAGAGAGCAACGACAAGGAAAGGAATCTTGAGTGTGTGTGCTGATGAATATGTGTGAGAAAAGGAGAGACAGAGAGAGCAGATGTGTGTGAATGAAATAAAAGAGACAAAAGCCCCAAACCACACCTGTCATTTCTCACCCTGCACCTCCAATCCCCCCAGCCTGGAGATGGACGCCTGCCCCATGCCAGCTCAGGTGTCAGAGGTGCCCCAGCAAGAAGCTGGAGTAGAAGAACAGCCGCACATCCTGACACCCCAGGAAACCCAGCATCGCCGGCGCCAGCGCCCACAGACACGTGAAGAGCACCCAAGTCTCTGTCAGGCCATATCCAGGGAACCTGCCAAGGACTTTGAGGCCGGCTCTGTCATACAGGAGTTGTCCTCCATACAGGGCTGGAGCAGCCGTAATGAAGAGCATAAGGTAGAAAAAAAAATATGTGTGTGTGTGTATGTGTGCGTCTGTTTCTGTGGTGTGGTTTTGTTTTTATTTATTGATTTTTAAACATAATCATATAGATTGAACATTGCACACACATGCGCACGCATGCACACACACATGCACACACGCATGCTCACAAGCACAAATGCATGCACGCATGCACACACACACACACACACACACACACACACACACACACACACTCTCTCTCTCTCTCTCTCTCTCTCTCTCTCTCTCTCTCTGTCTCTGTCTTCTCTGTCTCTCTTCTCTCACACAAGTGAACTGGAACATGAGACAAATGACTGCACTAGGCAGTGAGGCAACACACGTTCAAGCAGACAACCATCTCTCTTCGCAGCTTTCATGTGCCATAAGCTTGGCCTGGTATGGGTATGTTTCTCCCCATGACTTCTAGTCCAACATCTTTACACAGACTGCAGTGGAGAGTCAGCATCTCAGAGAAGTGTTGGGGAGACAGTGTAAAGGAAGGTCCTGGTTACAACACTACCCTGTGGAGCACAACAGAGGAGAGAGGGCTGTGGGGATCCCTGACTGCCATAGGGTCTATCACAGCACCCCTTTACCCTACTGTCTCAATAGTAATCACAAAAATCAACCTAATGGTTTATCTAATGACCAGCTGCAGTGGTGCAGTGATCAACAATAGGTGACCCTTCCCCACAAATGGGGTCCAGCATTGCTGGCTCTGACTCACACAAGATCTTGGAAAAGTGTTGAGAGTCATTGTAGGCGAACTTCAGATTTTCTGTTGATAAGATTCTGCAAACAAGAGTGATTCATGTTTATGGAGTCTTATGAACTGAAAATCTCAGAGTCATCTACATCAACTCTCAACACAGTTTTTTAGCTGTTGCACAATTCAGAGCCAGTATCTTTGGATCATAGTCTTGAGAACTGGTCACATATGTTTCAGGCTGAGAGATTGTGGGTACAAGTCCTGTTCAAAGCAAAAAATTATGGATTTTTTTTGCCCAATCAGGTTTCTTCCCAGAGTTGTTGAGCGTGCTGTGAACTCAAATGGGAAGACTAGAACCCTCAGTCAAGTTCCAAACATATAATGGATGCTGAGGGTGTTGCTTAAATTTTCTGACGTATACTGCAGGTGTCAACGCATCTCTCAGGCGTAGGTAGTTTGGGAATCCAGTATGAAAGGAGGTATAGGAGAAGACCTGACCTTGACATAATTCAGAATGCAACTTTGTAGCATTGTTTTATTCTGTGTTATCTTCATTCATCATCATTAGAATAAAGTTTTAAATTCTGTTGTCTTTTTTGCCTCGCTTTGCTAAGGTAACCTTCGTTTCAGTTTCATTTCCACATGGATGCCTGTGATGAATTTTTCTTAAAGGCTTCATGGTTGGTCAGTCCATGGTGGACTGTCATTGCATGGATAAGGTGGATCCTTCTTTTTATCACTGGCACCACCACTTGTAAGTATTGTCATCACTAGAGTGCTTACTAGGTGGTGGTGATTTTTTGCTTTTTTTCTTGTGTATTTATGGATCACAACAGTAATGCTGTACACCACAGAAAATACCAGCAGTGCTGTGTCTCCTTTGAAGGTTTGCCTCATAATGCTTGATATTGATTGCTCCCTGTAATCTGTCAGAAATTAAGACTGTGACAGTGCAAGACTTGTGGGGTGTGATGGGGTAACGGGACTGAATGGTAGGAAAGGGTTAAGCAAAATGAGACAGAAATGTTCAAAGAGTCGATTGACAAGAGAGTAACAATCCTCACCTGTTTCTGACAGGTCATCCACATCATACGACCTCACCGCCATACTGACGGATATTACGTTGTCTGGTATTGGAGCCTGGCCAAACGACCTACTGTCTGTGTTGCGTGAGTCAACATTGTATTCCCCACCTGCTTCTTTTTGCTTCATGTGAATGCTATCCACAGTGTAAGACACATTATCCTAGCAAAAAAAGGATAAGCCAGAATTTTAGGGAACTCAAATGAATTGACTGGTTTCTAACAGATCTAGTTGCAAAGTGAGACGACTGCAGGCAGAAATCTAAACAAATCTTACATAAATGTTAGCAAAAAAAAAAAACGTGGACAAATGAATCACAAGACAAAACACTACGCGTTTTGACCTCTTAGGTCTTCTTCAGGCAAGATACAAAACAATTAGGATAACAAAAATAAACGAGCAATCACTTATCTTCAATCACTTCAGTGCAAGATAGGCGTTGAATGAAAACAAGGCTGTCAGAAGGGAGAAAATATGTGAGTCAAGGTAGTAATGATGATAATTATTTACCGATACAGTGATAGGAATACAAATAATGGTAATGATGATGATCAAAATATTGAAAAAATAAAGAAAGGAGAGAATGTAAGTTTCTATACTCTATTCCACCCATCTTATTTTGCACGAAAACCCCCCTTTTCACAAACAAATCTCGTCCATCTCATGCTACTTTTTGCCAAAATTGACACCTTTTTTACAATCAAAATTAACATGCAAAAACCTCCAAAATTGACGTAATCGTTATTTTAAAATGGGGGGCTTACGTGCAAAACAAAAAATGGGTGATATAGAGTGTAGAAACTTACATTCTCTCCTAGCTAAGCAAAGCACCTCAATCAACTCGGTCAAATGATCACACAGGGTCGTTTGACCTAGTTTACTGCTGAGCTTTGTAGGTCAAGTGATCACACAGGGTCGTTTGACCCAGTTTACTGCACCACTTTGTAGGTCAAGTGATCACATAGGGTCGTTTGACCTAGTTTACTGCTGAGCTTTGTAGGTCAAGTGATCACATAGGGTCGTTTGACCCAGTTTACTACCAACAGAATCACTATTTACCCTTTCTCTCTTCTGATTCTTGCGCAAACAAGAAGAATGGCTTGCTTAATTTTTTTTTAAATTGGTGTTTATAATCTGGTTTAAAAAATGAAGCCCGGAGTAGTTGCAGAGCTTATTGATATATTTAGAGATTGGGAGTTGCAGGAAAGGAGCTGGGGGGTTGATAGAGAAGAGTTTGAAGAATTAATTACAGAGCTTTTTGAGCGCGTAGATATGCGAGAAAGCGTAAGGAACGCCATCAGTAAACTACCGCATTCTTGGCCCCATCCAGTTATAAAGTTGTTTGCTATTTTAATTGATCAAATAGCTCCTGAAGATTTTAATCTGACCGCTTCTACTAACCCTGAAGGAGTAACTGTTACCTTTAAACCTAAACAGTTTTTAAGATTAGTAAAAGACTATGAATAATAAATAACAGCTGAATTTACAATTATTTTTTTATTGCTTTTAAAAATGGATTGCGACGAGCTATTAAAGTGTGAGGAGGCAGCAGACCTCTGTCATAAAGAAAGATTATACTCGCTGGCCGCGTGTGGGAAAACCAGGCAGTATTTAGGCGTTGAACTAAGTATTGAACAGATTCAGCAATTGTCTGCATCAGACGTTGAGAAGTATTACGCTAGGTACGAAGCACAGCTAGGATCAAAAATGGTTAGATCGGTGGGACAGACAATGATTACTTTATATGCTAAGTTAGTAGGCAAGATAGCGCCGATTGATTCAGAAGAAGATTTAAAATATGACTTAACACAAGATCCGGTTTTAACCAAGTCCCTAGAATCTCTTGCATGTGACATGTATTATAGATTTGGGAGTTGCTATGTCCATTCATCATGGGATTAATTACTTTTAATCACATTAATTTTAATCATATTAATTTTAATCAGACTAAAAAAAATGAGCGAGCAGGAGAAGAAGACTCCACAGGAGCAGAATGTCCCACAAGTGAATTTACAGGCGAGTGCCCCACAAGTGAATCCACAACTGAGTGTCCCGCAGGTGAGTAGTGTTACTAAAGCTAAAAGTGCTGGGCGTGTTGAGGCCGGCCGTAAACTAGCTGAATGGAACAGACTGCAAAAAGCAAACCAAGCAGCAAAACAAAAATTATTAGATAGTAATACAACAACAGCACCAGCACCGCCACCAACAACAACACAATCAAACTATAAGATGTATTATTATGTACTGGGGAGTATTGTTGTTGGTGGAGGGTTTTTGGCATACAAGCGCCTAAAGCCATACTTAGCAACAAAGTCACAAATCCCCACAAAAACAGTAAAAGAACCAGCTTCTGCAAAAAAAGTACAACCTCCTGCTGTAGACCCATTTTTAATAAATTAGTTTTTTAAATGTGTTGTTAAGTACTGGCTAAGTACAAGCTAAGTACTGGTTAAGTCAGTTATAACAAGTTAAGTGCAAGTTAAGTGCAAGTCATGTTAAGTACTAGTTAAGATCTTAAGTTAAGTACTAGTTAAGATCTTAAGTTAAGTACTAGTTAAGATCTTAAGTTAAGTCGGACAAGTCAGTTCTCCGGGGGCCTATAGCGTATGAAAACTCGGGGCTAACGTAAATTCGCTTGTTATTGTTAGAAACTAGTGACTTCTTATTAACAGCAGTTGTGTTTACTTGATGAAGAGTAGAGCGCAGATTAACATTTGTGTGATAAAATACTTCGCGTTCAAAGAGAGCCTGCTTGTAGTTGTTGTGACTTATTTCTTTTTTTACAACTTCTTTATCTATGCCCTTAGCTTTCTTTGTTACAGAAGTCTGGGTAGCAACGCTATACATCTTTGACCGCAGGCCAACATATTCTTGTATAACCGTCCCATTAAATTCATCCTTCATCTTTCCAATCACTTTCTTGTTCACGGTTGAATGTAAAGGCAAATCTTTTGGGTAGTCACATGTGTCGTACCACCCATCAGCTCCTTTGGCCACTTCTATTTCCATGTCCTTATAGAAGTCTTCAGTTGGGATGTCCAGAATAAAACTATCAGTGTCTGTGTAAAGGACATTTGATTCTGGGTACAGCGGCTTAAAGTAGTCGTATAGAAATTCAAGCATTAATAACTTTGACAGCTCTAGCACGGCGAATCCGATAAACACCGGCTTGTCCAACTTCACACTCAGTTTCTTCATCATAATGCGAACCAGGCTGTCGCTAAATATTCTAAAGTCTTGATAGTTAGGTTTAGAGGTCAGCTTAATTGCTTGTTTTTTGTTTGTAACTAATCTTACATCTTTACGATTGTGTACGTTCTCCATGGTTTTGCCAAAACAACTGTTGTTCATCAACTTAAAAAAGTCTTTTTCTGAAGCGTCAGTGGCCGCAGTCCTAAGATCAGTGTTCTTCATGATGTATGGCCTCATGAAAGGCTCTTGGTCAAAAGTAATTATTCTGTGAACGGCGGTAAGTTTCAACCCGTGCCTTAAGTAAAATTGTAACAGCCGGTAATGACAGACATATTTAGTTTTGTTAAAGAGGTTAGGCACGAGCTTGGGCAGTTCGGTGGGACTCATCTTTAATCT